>JAFEKD010000017.1:1800000-1997632 GCA_016920805.1 Stagonosporopsis cucurbitacearum | reverse complement strand
CCTAACCCTAACCCTAACCCTAACCCTAACCCTAACCCTAACCCTAACCCTAACCCTAACCCTAACCCTAACCCTAACCCTAACCCTAACCCTAACCCTAAAATCCCCAACGGGTTGCCCTTCGGCCACCCTCCTTTCCTTCCTTACGGGCCCACCCCCACCCCTTTACTCTCTCTACTAGCACTTCCTAACGGGTTGCTCTTTAGCCACCCTCCTTTCCTTTCTTACGGGCACACCTTCTACTTCTCTACTCTCTTCTCCTATAACACCTTATTACAGCTTTGCTGCACTTTTCCTAATACCTTATTATAGCTTTACTTTACTTTCTTTACTTTTTAATCCTTTAATACTTTATTATACTTTTACTATACTTATTATTATTTCTCTTATACTAATTTTTTTTATCTTATTTATTTTGTTTTTTCTTAATTATTAGTATACTATTAATTTACTTACTTTTATACTACTTTTTCTTAATATTTTTTTTATTTTTTTACTTTTATTTATATCTACTTTTTTTATTCTCTCTTTCTTATAATACTTACTAATTTTTTTTTATTTACTTTTTTACTTTCTTTAATTCTTTTTTAATACCTTTACTTTTAACTTTTTTATTTTTCTTTTTACTCTACTCTTTTCTACTTCCTCTTCTTTTATTTTTTTCTTTCTTATACTCTTCTACTTCTCTACTCTTAATACCTATTTTTTAATCCTTATTACTTTTTTCTATTCTTTTTACTTCTCTTATTCTTTCTACTTTCTTTATTTCTTCTACTATCTTTATTCTTTCTACTTTCTTTATTTTTTCTTTTCTTATTCTACTACTCCTAATCTTCTCTACTTATTAATAATTTTATCTTAAACTACTACTCTTTTTTTTACTTCTTTTCTTAAAACTTTAAATTTTACTTCTTTAACTTTTCTTTCTAAACTTAAACTTTTTTCTTACACTTAAACCTTAACTATTATTATTACTTTCTTCTTAACTAAACCTTCTTTTCTTTTTTTATTTCTTTACTACTTTCTTTCTTTTTTTTATTTTTTTCTTCTTTATTTCTTCTTTAATACTAAACTTCTTTCTTTTACTATAACTCTTCTTTTATTTATTTTTTCTACCTCTACTTCCTTTTTATACTATTAAATAATCTTTATACTACTTTAAATTTTTTTATTTCTCTTTTCTTTTTAATTCTCTTTTCTTTTTAATTCTCTTTTCTTTTTAATTTTCTTTTCTTTTTAATTCTTTTTTCTTTTTAATTCTCTTTTCTTTTTAATTCTCTTTTTTTTTTAATTCTTTATTATAAATTACCTTAATAGCTAATAGTCTAACGTAAACTATATAACGCCTCTGCGTTTTCTTGCGTACTATTGTCTATTCTACTCTACTATCTACCTATTTATCCTCTCTGTCCTAATACTCTACCTACTCTTTATCTTCTCTATTCTAATACTCTAACACGTTTTTTATAAGCTTATTTCTCTCTCTTTAACTACTACGTTTAGCTTCTCTACAACACTTAACGCGCCTACTGCCTACTACCTACTGCCTACCTCTTCTCTCTCTTACGCTTAAATTACGGGTCTGTTCTTAGGTTACAGCTGTTTCCTGCCTGTTACCTGTCTTTCTACGGGTTCAGGGGCACATCTACAGGCCCTCTGCCTACCCCTCTACTCTCCTCTCCCGTGATACCTTATCACAGGCTTACCCCCCACCTCTTTACTCCTCCTCTCCTCTCACTTCTCTCTGTTGCTGCGCTCCCCGGGCACATCCACGGGCCCTCCGCCCGCCCTTCTACTCCCCTCTCCTGTGATACTTCTTTACGGGCCTACCCCCTACCCCTTCACTCTCTCTACTAACACTTCCTAACGGGTTGCCCTTGCGGGCACCCTCCTTTCCTTTCTTACGGGCCCACCCCCCACCCCTCTACTCCCCTCTCCCGTGATACCTCATCACGGGCCCACCCCCCACCCCTCTACTCCCCTCTCCCGTGATACCTCATCACGCGCCCACCCCCCACCCCTCTACTCCCCTCTCCCGTGATACTTTATCACGGGCCCTCCGCCCACCCCTCTCTTACTCTCTTGCTGATACCTTATCACGGCTTTGCTGCGCGTACAGCTCTATTACTTCATCTGTTCACCTACTTGCTACTCTACTCTGCTACCCTCCTCCTCTCCCTCCTCCTCTTCCCCTCGCCCCCACCCCTCTAGCACCAGCCTAATCGCTATTGCCATTGCGTTGCTAAACATCTGTCCCCAAATCTCAGACCTGTGTTGCTTTCCCAGCCACCTAGCGTATGCCTCGTCTCCTGTCTCTGTGAATCCGAGCTCTCCCATTGCCTGAATCCCACCCCTTGTTAGCCGCGCTGCAAACCCTAGCAGCACCACCACGTTCAGCCACTGACACTGCTTGTCTGTTCCTTCTCTAGTCGCGCAGTACTTTTGACTCACCCAGCACCGTCAGCAGTTGTTCCTCACTGTCTGATCCCGTATCTTCACTCGGAACTGATCTGCCTGCATCCCTGTCCCCTGCGCCCACGCCGTGCACTGCGTCACCTTGTGTCTTCTCCACTGCTCCTCTCCTGCCGTCTCAAACTCCTGCCCTACCAGCCAGCAGATCGCGCACCCCTCTCGCAGCTCTGTGAACACCTCCTCTACTACCACCCACTCGCGCGACCACTTCTGCTGCTCCTCCATCCACACCTCCTCCCCCTCGCCGCACCGGTCGCATCCCGCTGCCCCAACCTGCCCGCAGCTTACCCCCTGCTTGTCCAGATACGAGCTCATTAGCTCTTGTCGACACCCGCTGCTGATCAGAAACTGCCCTATTGCCAGCACGTCTATATCCTCCTTCTCCCTCTCTATCGCCCTCTCCACCTCTCTGTGCTCTACCAGCACCACCACATTGTACTGCTCCCCGCCTTGTCCCCCGCGCCCGCTTGCCTGAGCAAAGTCGCTCATGCTCCACAGCGTGCCTACGTGCAAGATGTACACAATCCCCGCAAAGTCCACTCCTGTTCCTAGCGCCGACGTTGCTACAATTATCCCACCCTTCTCTACCTATTCCTGCAGCCGGTCTGCACGATCTACCACCCCTGCGTGATAGTGAGCGCAGCCTAGCTCCCTCGCTAGCAGCTTGCACTGCCCCTTGCTCTTGCAGTACACCACCCCCTTCTAACTACTCTGCTGCAGCTTCTCTGTCCATCGCTTGCACATAAACAGCGCTATCTCCTTAAGCTTGTTGCGCTGACACCACAACACAAAGTACCGCACGTTCACCTGCACTGTGCTTGCCCTTATGTACGTTGCGTGACGCACAAGCATGCTCGCCTCCAGCTCTGCCTCTCGCAACGGCAGCAATGTTGCTGTCAACATCACCATTAGGCTCCCAAGAAGCTGCAAGTTCTTCATCACCAGCAGATTCTCCTGCCAGTGCCTTGCCGTAAACACTAGATGACACTTGTCTATCACAATCTAGTGCAGCAGCCCCTTTGCCTTCAGCATCCGCGCGTACCCTAGAAAGTTGCCAGCGCTCTTCATGTCGCCAGCTATGTCTGCGCTGACTACTACCACAGATGCCGGGTTGTTCTTGCCGTGCTTCCACTCTATGCACTTAACGCCGCACTGCTGAATCCTCCTAACTAGATCTTCAATCAGCGCTTGGTACGGCACAACAACCACTGTTACCCCCAGCTCCTCCACGCAAGCCGGCAGCGTAAACAGCAAGCTCTTGCCTCCGCCTGTCAGAAGCACGACAATGAGCGGCGTCTGCTTCTCCAGCACTGCGTGCAAAGCCTGCTCCTGCTCCACTGATCGAAAGCCAACGTCTTGCTTGCCTAGCACCTGCTGCAGCCCCCTGTGTATTGCGTCTGCCCGCGGGTCTGCAAACCGCACTTCTTTCTCTTTCAGCAGCCCAACAAGCGCCAACGACGTGCTGTTGCTCATCCGTCGCTTCGTTGTCCTACTCGGCTCTATGGGCTTTGCTGCGCTCCCATCCACCCCTAAGAAGCGGTGCCATGCTACGCTAAGCAGCTGGAACGCATCAATAGACCGCACGCTGAGATGCTTCACAATATCCATCAGCACGCTGTAGTTGCCTACCCCCATCGCGGTTATGCGTAAGTTCTGCAGCTTAAGAATGTCTTCGCCATTATCGTCCACTTCCGCCTCTTCTGTCTTGCCAACGTTGTCCTGATAGCCCCTGCTAAACAACTCTCCCACCTTAACTCGCCCAATACCTACTGCCGTGTGCCAGTACTCTAGCGTATGCAGCACCACGCCCAGCCTCTTCCCTGTCTTGCGCTTCAGCACTCTTGTGAGCTGGCTGGTGTCCCACGCGCCCTGCGCGTCATGCCACACGTAGTTGCTGTAGCTGCCGCCCAGCACTTGTAGCGTCAGATACTCGCGGAACAGCTGTACGTAGACTAAGTACACCGCCATTACCTGCCCTAGCTGCAGTGGCAAGAAGCGCGGCACAATCTTTAGCTTGTCCTACTGCGACTGCGACTTGTAGTAGCAGACCACCGTCATCACCTGCCTGTCCACGACGAAGATGTTGCGGTCCTGCAGTACGCTGTTGCAGTGCCGAATCGTCGTCACCTCTGACCCACGCCTGGGCTGTCCTGACGTGACGTGCACGCTGCAGAGCAGCAGTTCTAAGAAGCAATCCATCTGTCGCATGTACTGCCGCACCGCCTTGACACTCTACTGCCTGTCCGCACGCTTTAATTGCAGCCCACCTGCTGTACTCATCGCTCTCCTAAGCATCCAAGCCAGCCCGCCTTGCAGTTTGTTGCCCAGAGCGTTAACAAACGACGTGCGTTGTTTGGTGAACGTGACGTTGTTAACTACTTGCTTTAAATCAACAGTAACCTGCTCTTCCACGCCGTCCACCTAGCACAGCTCCTACAGCATCTGCTCTGTTTCAGCCAACAAGTCCTGCGCCATCTTGCAGAAGCGGCTGATGACAATTAGTTAGCCGTTCAGATAGAACGTCTGCTTGTCCTCTAACTAGTATGCGTTGCCTGAGTTGCTAGCTATTAGTCCAATGTGTTTGCTGTACGCCAGCATGCTAATCATCTCGCTCATTGGGCTGAACGTGCTGTCTGCTAGATGCTTGTGCCGCATTGCTAGAAAACAATTGCAGTCCTGTTCTGTCTGCGTGTCGCGCCGCCACCCCAGGAGCAGCTTCTCCAGACCAACCACCCGCACGCAGTACACCATCCCAGCCAGCATGTACAAGTAGTTCTTCGCGGTCCGCAAGCGACCTGTGTCTAGATTAATCCTAAGCACTGCGAGAAATTGTATCAGTCCAGTAGAAAGCGCTACAGGGTGATATGTTGTGAAGACAAACAAGCTGATAGACGCAAGAAGCACCTCAGTCTGAGCGCCTCTGTCGTCGCCGTCCAGCGCGTCCCACAGCTTGATTGCACACAACTTCTGCTCACCAGTCCACGCGAAGAGCTCGCGCGCATCTTTCATCATGTCCAGCTGCTTTTGACTGCGTGTCCTGCGCCAGGGCCGCGCGCCGTCGCTGTCGGCTTCACTGCCCTCCTCGTCCTCCTCGCTGTCCGCCTCGCTGCTTGTCTCCTCGCTGCTGTCCAGGTTGGCAGCTACGGCTTGCTGCTGTCTGAGTTGCGCAATGCGTTGCTCTTCGTCAGCTAGTACACGCAGATAGAAGCAGACAAACTGTGCCATGTAGCTTGCATACACTGCCTGACTCTCCGGGTTCTGCAGTCGCCCCAGCGGCCGCTGATCAACCTCGCTCTGCTTTGCGCTCTGCAGCCAGCGCCTTAGCTCTTGCGGAAGCGTAGCTAATCCCTTAACACTTCATTCAATTAGCCCCTCTGTTAACTCAGCAGCCAGCTTAATCTTGCGTTTGCCCTAATTGGGTGCCTAGACTTGATGTGCTAAATGAACAAGATTCCGCCCCTTAAAGAACTCTAACCAGCCCATCCGCTTGAACCATCCTGTCTTGTCGGTTTTTGCAGTCTCTTCTAGTGTTTGCAGCTCTTCCTTAACTTCTTATTGTGTTAATTTATACTTAGCAAGCTGCTTTTAAACAGCAACTTTGACATTAACATTGTTAGCATTCTTAGCCTTAGCTGCTTTAACAACAAAATATTTCTGCAACCCCCCTGTGCAGAAGAAGCTCTGCACTTTCACAATACTGTACAGCAAGCTTTTATTGCCTATCTAAGCTTGCTAGTAATTTTTTTTGCAGTGCATACGCATTGCATCCTTGCTAATAGTAGTAGATCTGCACGTCTTGCATTGCAGCCTATCTAGCGGCTTCCTAAGCTCTTCTATTAGTTGCGCAGGCTAATCTGGAAGCTTAATCTTAGCTGGATTAACTAGGGTGAAACAACTAAAGCGCTGAACAACCTGTTTTTGAGTTGCAGCAGGCACACTGTGATGCTGCAAGAGATGCGTGTTAAGATTAACAACAGTAGTGTGATGTTCCTTGTATACTAAAACACTAAAGTCTTGTAGAAAGCAGAGAACATTGTTGCAGTTGTTAAGCAATACCTGTAAGCCTCTTTTGCGGCGTTGCGTGCCGCTGCTTGTTGTGTTTGCGCTCCCTTGTGGTCTTAACAGACAGCTGTCCCACACTAGCTCCATCGCTAACCCTAAGTTAACCCTAAGTTAACCCTAACCCTATTTAAGCAACTAACCTTTAAATTACTGTAGATAATATCACTAGCGCAATATTCTAGTATGCACGAGTAGAGTTTGTATAAGCAGTAGTATCTTATAGTGTCTTGTTGTCTGTGAATTGGGCCCCTAAAGTTTTCGCGAATTGCCTCCTTAATATTAGCGCAAAACCCTAACGCTAAGCGATATTAAGCCTGTTTCGCCGCGAAAGGGGCCACTTTCGTCACCTCATAGTGGTTAGGCCTGACTAACAGGCTGATTCTATAGACAGATTGGTCATGCGAGCAGGATAAAGGTGCTAGAAGGATCAATCATAGAACAAAGGGAAGGAGGTTTTAGTGATCCTGGGGTTGGCCCGAGCGGCGGCGCAATTTCCCGAAAAGGTTTAGTTTTGGAATAGGGGGGTGTTCCGTGTCGCCATACCTGAGTAGGTTCGTCGATGCATGCCATCAACTCCGGCCGCTCCATGCCGACCAAATACGGCAGCCACTGCGTCCGCTCCAACCATGGGTTCACCTCGTCGCGCTCACCCGCCTGGATGGTGTTCTGCGCCCGCATCTCCACATTTGCCCACGCCTTAGCCATCTGCTCGCCCACCTGCGCCCACGCTGCATTGCCTTCGACGGGCACAACGCCTAGGCCATTGTCGCCGGGCTGGTGGACCTCAAAGTACTGCGATCCCTGGCCCTGGACTAACAACCGCTGGCAATGGACCCTCTCGCAATTCTTGTTGATGCAGCTCTGTATTTTTTTCTGCTCTTCTTAACTTAGGCGTCCCCCTCTATCTGCTAGTGACCAATTGTGGGCATCTTGCTAATAGTTCTTCATCACGCGTTTGCTTCGAAATACCTGACCGCAATGCTCTAGCTTGATTCGACACATTAACCTGTTGGTGTACACTGGCAATTGATGTATTAGCTCTACAATCTGGCTGGGCACCTCTAACTTGCTAGCATACTCAATTAACCTGGCCCAGCTGCTAACCTTGTCTGCTATTAATTCAGCTTGCTTGTGCCTAACACAGTGGGCGCGCTGCAAATGGCTCTTAATTTGGCTGGGCAAAACGCTGTGTCTGCACTTCTTGCACACTGCTAACGTATACTTAACTAAATAGTTAAAACACTTGCCTGCAACGCTGCTCTTGGCTATAGTAGCTGCACTTAGATAGTCAGCTCTGCAGGTGAACCTAACAACAATAATATAATAATAGGTTACTAGCACACTGTGGACTACAAATAACTGTCTAAACCCTACTGCATTTAACTATAGGCTGCATGTTCTACTTAACATTGCAGACGCGTCTTACCTGCTGTATATGTAGTACAACAGAACGCGTAATTAACGTTTGTAATCGCTAGTTGTTATCTTAGAACAGCTCTGAACCTAGTTGCTTAGGGTCTTGCAACCTTATAAACCTTACCCTAACCTCTAACACAAAACCCTAACGTTATAAACTACATTAGCTGTGTGGACATGTTGAGGTCGTACTTTAAGCAAAGCTCGTAAGCACTATTCAATTGGTTCTCGAGGATGAATACGGTGACAGGAGTCCGAAGGGGTTTGCGATGAGTAGTACAGAGTAGACTGTCTAGCTCGAAGGTTGGGTTTGAGATCCAATAACTTAGATTGTTACTTAGGTTGAACACGAACCCTAATGGTTGTGTTCCTACTGCACTATATAGTAAGGAGATGGTGATGGCTCACTCGGCTTGTCGTGAGCTTGTCAAGCTGGCTCACTGGGCTCGACGTGAGCTGCGTGAGCTGCACGTGCGATCCACTTTGGCTCGACTGCCAAGGAGTGAGCTGATCACGTGACTGTAATAAAACTGTGCCATAATCGTGCCGCACGGGAGAGCCCGTGTCAATTACTGCGCCAGGTGCGTCAGTATTGAGGTCGGTCAGCATTCTGGTTGGCTGATATAAGTAGATCGTAACACTCGCTCCCCTCCTTCTTAGATTCGTCCCGAATCTGTCAGCTGTTCTTTATAAGCTTACCCCGCCACTACTTTAGGTCCTGTAGTAGCATCATGTCCTCCGCATCCCAAAAGCGTCTTCGCTTGAGCATTGAAATCCGTCGACACAACACCATCGCTCCCATTTCTTGTGATCGTTGCCTCTTGTCAGGCCACGATTGTTACGTTATGCCATCCTCCAACAATCGACTAAAATGTTCCGAGTGCGTGCGCGTCGGGCGTCCGTGCGTCAACTTGTCTTGGGAATCCTTAGATAAGACCAGGGCCGAATATGAGAAGAAGGTCGAAGAAGATGAAAAATTGCTAGCAGAAGTGATATCGCGACTGCTGCGAAACAAGAAAATCCTTGCGCAGGCCAAAGACAGGGCTGCGAAGAAGGCTGAATGTTTGGCAAACGAGTTAGATGCTGAAGGCGAAGATGTTCGGGCCGAGGAGATCAGTTGTCCTGCCGCGGATGCGCAGGTTGCGTTTTCTCCTGCCATGTGGTCTACCCTTGGGTACTTGGACGAGTTTGCCCAGTTCGGAACTGGCGCAGCAGTAACCGGCAATTCGTGAGGTTCGTCTCTGGTTCCCATGTGTTTTCTGAATTTGGATATCCTAACCACTTAACTAGGTATTTGTTGCCTTGCGTAGTCCTTCGTTGCTGTATTATTTTTTCGACTTCCCACTCGTCCTCACCGTCTGGCTGGTAGTAGAAGTCTTTCTGGAGTGGCGTTCTTGGGTCGGCAGGTTCCAGTAGCGATACGTGGAACACAGGGTGGATTTTCGCATCCTTTGGTAGATCTAGTCTGTAGTTCACAGGACTGATCTGTTGAGAAATGAAGAATGGTCCGACCTTGATCCTGTCCAGTTTTTTCGTTGGCCGTCTCGTTCGTAGGTTTTTTGTAAGGAGGTACACTTTATCCCCCTTCTTTAGCTGAGGCGCCATTTTTCTTTTCTTGTTAACATAAGAAACTGCTCGTGACTGAGCTTTGGCGATGTTATCAAGCGATTTCTGGTGTACTTCCTTCAGTTTGTCTACTGAGGCTATCGCTGATTCCGTTTGGATATTACTGTCAAGACTTCGTGTAAAGAGATTTGGATGTCTTCCGTGGCTTGCGAAGAACGGCGTGTGGCCTGTTGCTTCGGATTTTTTGTTGTTATATGCGATTTGTGCCATAGGCAAGAGTGAAACCCAGTTGTTCTGCTGCTGGTTGCAGTATATGCGGAGATACGTCTCCATTGTCTGGTTTACTCGTTCTGTTTGTCCGTCTGTCTGCGGGTGATAGGCTGTTGATAGCTTCTTCTTGGTACCTACTTCTGCGAGAAACGTCGTCCAGAAGTTTGAGGTAAAGAGTTTGTCTCTGTCGCTGATGATTGATTCAGGTATACCGTGGTGTCGAACAATCCTGTCCAGGAACACTCGTGCGAGCTGCTCTGCAGTGTAGCTGTGTCGGAAAGGCACAAACTCAGCGGCTTTCGTGAATCTATCCACTACTACGAATATTGAATCGTAATCGTAGTTGGTGACAGGGTCCTTGGATATGGGTAACTGTGTGACGAAATCC
The DNA here is from genome assembly GCA_016920805.1 of Stagonosporopsis cucurbitacearum. Classification (NCBI taxonomy): domain Eukaryota; kingdom Fungi; phylum Ascomycota; class Dothideomycetes; order Pleosporales; family Didymellaceae; genus Stagonosporopsis; species Stagonosporopsis cucurbitacearum. Next base: position 1,987,458 of record JAFEKD010000017.1, on the reverse strand, counting down.
ATCGTGATGTTCGTCCATGGTGCTGTTGGTGGTTCCATTGCCTGCATTTCTCCATATTTCATGTGTGTACTGTGTTTGTTTTGTTGACAGGCAACACAGTTTTTAACATACTTGGTGACCTTGTCCTTCATGTTTGGGAACTCATAGTGTCGTCTGATGAGTTCTATCGTACGCGTGATTCCGGGGTGTCCATGAAGCGTATCGTCATGGTGATCCTCTATGATCTTTGTCTGTAATTCGTCCGGTACTTGCGTTGGTATGCGTTGTTCCTTCTGAACTTGCATAATCAGATTGAGCTGCTGTGATGGCCCTAGGGATCCGTCTTCGTTGACTCCTAGAATAGCGGCTTTGTTGATTGTTTTTTCGCCTGCGAGATCGTGTCTTCGGCTGAGAGCGTCTGCTCTGCCGTTATCTTTTCCTGGGGTATACAGTATCTTGAACTTGTATTGTCCCAGCAGTTCTGACCATCTTACTTGTCGTCTGTTCAGTACCTTGGTGGTGGTGAAATGTACCAGGTTCTTGTGATCTGTGTAGATCGTGAGCTCTGAACAGCTTTCTGCGTATACTCTCCAATGTTCCAGGGCGGATACAATTGCTAGTAGTTCTTTGTCGTGCACATCGTAACGTTCTTCAGGTCCTGTGAACTTGCGTGAGTAGTAGGCGATTGGGTGCCATTGTCCGTCTTTTTCTTGCGTGATGCATGCTCCTAATGCCAGATCTGAGGCATCTGTTTCCATTCGCATCGGCTTGTTGCTCTCGAATGTGATTAATGTCGGGGGGTCGATGCACGCTTGCCGTAGTGACTCAAACGCGTCGTCCTGCTCTTTTCCCCATCTGAAAGGTATATCCTTCCGCGTCAGCTTCGTGAGCGGCAAGGCCTTCTTGGAGTAATCCTTGATAAAGCGTCTGTTAAAGTTGACAAACCCAAGGAATTCTTGAATCCCTTTGACCGTCGTCGGGGTAGGCCAATTCTTTACCACGTTTATCTTGGTATTGCTCATCTTTACTCCGTGTCGTCCCACGACAAACCCTAGGAATTCTACTTCTTCCTTGTGCCATTCGCACTTCTCGGGTTTCAGTTGGAGATCTGCTTGTTTTAAGCATTCTAGTACTTCTGTTACGTGTTGTATGTGCTCTTCTAGTGTCTTTGAGTACACTAGGATATCGTCTAGATACGCTACCACCGTTTTATCGAGGTGTGCCCTAAGGACGTTATTGATCAACTCCTGGCACGTGGCTGGTGCGTTCGTCAGACCGAACGGCATGACTAGGTACTCGTAGAGTCCGTATCTTGTCCTGAATGCCGTCTTCCATTCTTCGCCTTCCTTCATGCGGATGAGGTTATACGCTCCTCTCAAATCCAACGCAGTGAAGTACTGAGCTCCTTGTAATCGATCCTGCAACTCTGTGATGTTGGGCAAGGGGTATCGATTTTTTATTGTGATATCGTTGAGCTTCCTGAAGTCGATGCAAGGTCGTAGCTTGCCATCCTTCTTAGGTACGAACATAATGGGGTACCCTGCAGGTGATTCCGATCGTCTGATGAATCCCTTCTTGAGGTTCTCCTTGATGTATTCGCGCAATACACCGAGTTCCTTTTCCGATAACTGATATAGGGGCCCGAAAGTCGGTTGCTTTCCTTCCTGGAGCTTGATCTCGTGATCCCAGGGCTTATGCTTAGGCAGGGCTTTCGCCGTAAGCTCTTCTTCAAACATCCGTGCGTACTGTCTGTACATGTCAGGGATGGCAGGAGGTGCACTCTTCTCCTTAATCGTCACTTCGTGAGCCGGGGCTGGTTGGTCTCTGTGCGATCGACCGCTCGTATTTGGCGCGTCTTAGTCGAAAGGATATTGCTGATCTCTTTCTCATCTCTCGGCCGCTCTGGGGCTCGTGGAGGTCCTGACTGTGGTGTGCCGCAGACACAGTCCTTTCGCAGTGTTAACTTGCTGCGCGTCCAATCCATCTGTGGGTTGTGACGTCGTAACCATGGCAGTCCTAATATGACGTCGTGGGTGGCCGTTCCCAGTACGTCTAGGGTTATCAGCTCATGGTGATCCTTGATTCTTAGAGGTCGTAGTACCACTTCGTGGGTTACTAAGGACTCTCCCGGCATCGGTTCTCCATTGGCGACTCGTAAAGGGTATGGTTTATCCTTTCTTTGCTTGGTCATGCCTGCATGATCAATAGCAGCTTGAGACACGTAATTTCCTTGTGCTCCTGAGTCTACCAGTGCCGTCATCCGTTTGCCATTTAGCACAACGGGAATTCTGATGAGGCGATCGGTCCCGATGGAATTGATGGATCGATCCCTGGCGCTTGATACTGGCGCTTGTCTAAAAAAGACTCTTCAGACTCTGATTCTGATTCTGACTCGCTAACTTCTTCGTAACCCTTTGATCGTACGAAACCGTTGTCGCGTTTGTCGATCCAATGGTAGTTGCAGTCGTTGTTAAGGCATCGTTGCCAGTTGGGATTTAAGCAGCTTCCATTGATGACTAGGAACTTGAGTGCGGACAGTTGCGGTGAGGTTTCTCCGGGGAAATGTCCCTCATCCCTCTTGTCCCACAGATGTACTTCGCATACATCGTTGGTGCATAGGTACCATCGTTTGCAGCACGTTGGGCGCGGTGCAGGGAACCATCCAGCGTTAGACTTGTCGTGGAAATGGATTTGGCATGAGTCATAACGACAAGCTATCCATGACATACGGTCATGGTGGAGATTGCGGTCGTCCAGTTCGTAGCGTGGTGGTGCTACTGCAGCGTCCAGCACTTCTTGTGGGTCTGGTCGATTGTTGACTGGTGTTTTGGCGCAGTGTGCCGTCCACTCCTTTTCCCATTCAGCCTCTGTTTTGAGGAGGTTGTGTATAGCGACAAGTGCGTCTTCACACTCCTTCTTGGCTGCGCAGGCGCGTGGCTCCGTTTGCGTCCCCTGATCTTGATATCCTTTGAGTGCCTTCCAAAGTTGTTGCCTCACTTGCTCAGGGCTGGTGCCTTCCAACAAGGTAAGGATATCGTTGGGTCGTTGTACGTATGTCTGTCGGTACCATTCCAAGTCGTGGTTTACGTCCTTCTCCATGCGTTCTTTGGAGAGCCGTAGTTCCTTGTCACACCAGTTCTCGTGACGTGGTGTAGGTGCTCTGCTGCGGATCTTACGCTGATCCTCATCGGGTGTGATGTAGTTATCTGTCCCGGAATCCGTCTCTGGGTCCTCCATGAGACGTCCCATGTCTTCAGTGAGAATTTCCCATTCTTCACTGGCATCAGCGTGCAATTCGTCATCGCTGGTAATCATATTGAGTTGTCGAACTACTTTGTTCTTGCTTCGACAATCTCGGGCGTAGTGGCCTATCTTGCCACAGCCATAACAAGTCACCGAAGACTTGTCCTTCCCTTTACTACCATGTTCTTTCTGGTTCCATCTTCCTGTGGCTGGAGCCTTGTTGAGGTTGGACAGGTCCATGGCTTCAGGGCCATAGTACCCGCTGTTGGTTCCAGTGTGCACTCGCCTGGAGGAATTGGGCTGGTAACGTCCGCCTCGCTGTCCTCGTCGGGGTGCGTGGTTTCTCCATGCGTTGCGTGGTGGTGAGATGGCATTCCTGAACGGTGTACGTGTCCCTCGGCCAAGCTCGCAGTCGAGCTCATAGAGTCGGTTGTCGATCTCGATAGCTTCCTTGATAAGAGCATCCAAGGTGTCGAGCGTAGCGCCGGTGCGCATTAATTCTTCCTTGACTCGAGGTTTGAGGCCTTGACGGAACATCGTCATGAGAGCAGTGTCATCCCAGTCAGTGTTCGCCGCAAGTTGCTGGAAGTCAGCCGCATAGTCGGCAGCGGACTGACGTTGCTGGATATGTTGAATCTTGCGTCGAGCCACAGAGGGTTCGTTGATCACTCCAAAGATCGTACGGATCTTTTCCTTGAAATTGTCGACGTCGCGCATCCACTCGTCGACATCATCGGGTGCTTCACCGGCAGTGTACTGCTGGAGGAATGGCTTGATCCACTTGAGGGCCTGGTCACGTAGGTGACTGGCCATCAGCGTCACACGCTGGACCTCGGGAACGTTCTGTCCTTGAAAGGTAAAGAACAAGTCCCATTGAAGGAGCCATTCGTCAAGTTTGTTGCGATCACCCTTGTACAGGTCTGGTTTAGCAACCGAGATCGTACCTGCACTAGGTGCTGCTTCGTACACGGGTGGAGCTTCGTTAGAGCTGCTCGGGGTAGCTCGGCTTCCTGAGGTAGTAGACATCTTGGGGGTGTTCAAAATGTTGAGGTCGTACTTTAAGCAAAGCTCGTAAGCACTATTCAATTGGTTCTCGAGGATGAATACGGTGACAGGAGTCCGAAGGGGTTTGCGATGAGTAGTACAGAGTAGACTGTCTAGCTCGAAGGTTGGGTTTGAGATCCAATAACTTAGATTGTTACTTAGGTTGAACACGAACCCTAATGGTTGTGTTCCTACTGCACTATATAGTAAGGAGATGGTGATGGCTCACTCGGCTTGTCGTGAGCTTGTCAAGCTGGCTCACTGGGCTCGACGTGAGCTGCGTGAGCTGCACGTGCGATCCACTTTGGCTCGACTGCCAAGGAGTGAGCTGATCACGTGACTGTAATAAAACTGTGCCATAATCGTGCCGCACGGGAGAGCCCGTGTCAATTACTGCGCCAGGTGCGTCAGTATTGAGGTCGGTCAGCATTCTGGTTGGCTGATATAAGTAGATCGTAACAGGACACAAGTTAGCTTAGACGTGCAACTTAACGCGCTAATTTACATACTTAAATTTAACACTAATTAGCTAGTAGCAACCTAATAACACTAACGTGTGAAGTTAACAATATAGGGCCTACGTGCCTGAAGTTACGCTAAGACTTAGATATCTGGTCCCTAACTAAAAAAATCCCCTAACGACATAGAGGGCTGAATGTCGTTAGGGCCCTGGGTTAGAAGCAGACGAACCTCACCATGTAGCTTGCGTACACTGCCTGACTCTCCAGGTTCTGCAATCGCGCCAACGGCTGCACGTCTGGCTCTTCTCGCTTTGCGCTCTGCAGCTAGCGCCTTAACTCTTGCAGGAGCGTAGCTAGCCTGTTTATGCTCCTTTTAACTAGCCCTTTAGTTAGCTTAGCAGCTAGTTTAATCTTACACTTACTATAATTAGGTATATATACTTAATAAGCTAAATAAGTAAGATTCTAGTCCTTAAAGAACTTTAGCCAGCCTGTACGCTTAAACTAACCTGTCTTGTTAATCTTTATAGCTGCTTTAAGTGTTTATAGCTCTTCTTTAATTTTTTATTATATTAATTTATACTTAGTAAGCTATACCTAAATAGTATTATTAATTTTATTATTTTTAGTATTTTTAGTATCTACTAAATTAATAATAAAGTATTTTTACAGCCCCCCTGTGCAGAAGAAGCTCTATACTTTTATAGTCTTGTAGAGTAAGCTTTTCTCTCCTACCTATACTTACTAGTAATTTTTTTTATAGTGCCTACACATCTTATCCTTGTTAATAGTAATCTAGCTACATGTCTTGCACTGCGCACTAGTAAGCAGGCTCTCTAGCTCTTCTATTAGCTGCGCAGGTTTATCTAGGAGCTTAATTGCACTTAGAGCAATAGTCTTAAATTAACTAAAGCGCTTAAGTATCTGTTACTGTAGCATAGTAGATGTAGCATAATATTTGCAGAGATGCGCATCTAGACTTACAACTACTGTACAGTGCTGCTTATAAATAATAACGCTAAAGTCTTTAAAAAAGCAGAACACGCTATTATAACAACCTAGTTACATGTAGCTAGAGAAGCAAGGCTTACTCTAGTACTATATATGTTATACTACGCTAAGAATTCTAGCTTTAGAATTCTTGTGCTTACCTTTTTGGTATAGGCAGAGACGTCTCGTAGTATAGATGTCGAGGGCAGGGCGCCCATCTGTTACAGCTATTATAGTTACTAAGTGTAAGCTGCTAGGGCCACTTGTAGGAGTTTGTAGTGTTACTTGTGTTATTTACCTGTTAGGGTGCTATTGCTTAGCTGTCCTATATAAGCTCTATTATAGAAAAACCCTAACCCTACTTACCCTAACTATGCTCTACCTTACTTAATTAATGTACAAAACTCTTAGTGTTACTGTGCATAGTGTAAAGAAATTAAGTTTATATAGGACTTTTCTCTATTTAAGGGCAGAGTACTTGCAATTTAGTAGTGTTAAGGTAACGCAAGGGACTACTAAAATAGATTCCTTAAAAAGGGGCAAACCCTAACGCTAAGCCTGTTTTGCCGCGATTCGGTATCCACCACGCGCCCTCATATTGGTTAGGCATGCGCGTGCGCTGGTCCTTCAAAAAGTTCCACCCAGGCCGCTCGTCGGTTGGGTTGTCACGCAAACTGTCCCACGGCACGCTGGGTATGGGCGCTGCGGTCCTGCTGCCAAACAGCAGCTCGTCCATCATCAACCGCCGGCTCTCTGTCGTCAGTCCGTGCACCATGCTGCGGAACTGCGCCATGCTGAACTGCAGGTCCTTGTACAGCAGCTCGTCTCGCCCAAGCCACTCAACGTGCCCGCGCGACGTAGTGTTGTAGTGGATCTTCAGCCCGTACGTCCGCAGATCCAACATCCACTGCATTGGGCTGTGGCTGCCGCGCACCATAAACTGGTCCATCATCTCCTGCACAAAGTACAAGCATCCTTTGCGCTGGCGTTGGCGCGGGCTGCTGTCGCTCTCGTACGCGCTGTCGCTGTCAAAGTCATCTATCTCGTTGTCGTCGTTGCACGAGCCTGACAGCTCTAACACCTGCTGAACAACCATGAAGCGTGCTACCTTGATGACGGCTGGCAAAACAGGCGGATACTGCTCAGCGCCCTTCCAGCCGTCTTCTTTCACGCCTAGCACAGCTAACGCGCACACTAACGCGCTGTCGTACTCCCTGCGGGTGATCTTCTGGCTTATTAAGGCGATGCAAAACTCTAGACACGCTTGCTGGATGCTTGACAACTTGCTTGGCTCAACGATGGCGCTGGGGGCGCTAGGGGCGCTGCCTTGGGCTGTCTCTATCTCGTTAACGTCCTTGTTAACGTTGCTGTCGCCGTTGTTGTCGCTGTTATCGTTGTCGCTGTCGTTGTCATCAGCGTCGTTGTCTACGTCCATCTCTTCTCTATCCTGCTCAGCCTCTCCTTCTGCAGCCCTCTCGGCCTCTTTAACTAACGCCTCCCACGCCTCTCGCTGTCAACGTGTGAACCGGTACGCAGGGCTCTTCCACCCATGCTTGCGCTGCGTGCGTGCAAAGAACATCAACACCTGCTGCCACAGCCGCACGTGCCTGACAATCGACTGCTCGTCCATGTACGGCTGCAACAGCTGGCACCGCGTCTGGTGCTTCTCTGTCTGGATGGCCTCTAGCCGCACGAACACGCCGGTGCGGCGGATGACGGACGTCTGACTGAAGCGTGCCAGTCCGTCCATGGCCTCCCACATCGCTGCCTCCACGGGCTCAGCTGCCTGCTCTTGCCTAGGATCAGGCTCTGCCACAGGCTCCTCAATGCTCGCTAACAGCTCCGGCCGCTCCATGCCAACTAAGTACGGCAGCCACTGCGTCCGCTCCAGCCACGGGTTCACCTCGTCTCTCTCGCCCTCCTGGATGGTGCGCTGCGCGCGCATCTCGACGTTGGCCCACGCCTTAGCCATCTGCTCGCCCACCTGGGCCCACGCTGCGTTGCCGTCGATGGGCACGACGTTCGGGCCGCTGTCGCCAGGCTGCTGGACCTGGAAGTACTGCGAGCCCTGGCCTTGGACTAGCAGCCGTTGGCAGTGTACTCTCTTGCAGTACTGGTGAACGCGGCCTTGTATGTCCTTCTGCTCTACACAGGTTGGGTGTCCGCCCTTCCCTGCTGGCGACCACTTATGGGCGACCCGCCAATGCTTCTTCATCACACGCTCGCTCCGGAATATCTGGCGGCAACAATCAGGGGCTAATCGACACATTAGCCCGTCCTGATACACTGGCAGCAGATCAATAGGCTTAATCACCTGGCTTAGCACCTCCAACTCGCTTGCATACTCAATTAATCCGGCCCAGCTGCAGACCTCGTCTGCAATCAGCTCAGCTTCCTTACGTTTAACGTGATGGCTGCGCTGCACATGGCTTTTGATCTGGCTAGGCAAAACGCCGTACCTGCACTCTTTGCACACTGCTAACGCGTACTCAGCTGCATGCTTAAAGTGCTCGCCTGCGATGCTGCTCTCTACCATAGTGGTACAATGGTTACAATAGCTGTTGAACTTTACAATACTTCTTATGGCAGGCTCTACATTATATATCGCGTAGTAGACGCGTCTTTCAGTCTGTACACGTGATGCAGCTACACGCGTAGCTAGCGTCGACAGCCGCTGCTCGCTGTCTCGGAGCGACTCCGAGCCTGGTCGTGCGGGGTATTGCGATGTCGCGACGTCGCAAACATGACCCCAGCCACAAACACGAAACCCTAACATTATTAACGCAATTAGCTATAGGCCTGCAAACCAGCTAGAGCGTGTAGCTTAATGCGCTAATTACTACAGCCAAATTTTAGAGTAATCAGCCTGTAGGAACCTAACTTAACCAGGCCTCTGAACGTAACTTAACCTAGCCTACGTGCTTTAAAATACGCAGGTGCTGGGACATCTGGTCCCTAACAAAAAAAAAACCCTAACTCAACTCAGGGCTGGGTTGAGTTAGCGCCCTGGGATAGGGCTACCTGGGTCTCACTGATATCAAGGACGGAGGCTCGACGGGATGTATTGGAAGGTCGATTTACTCCGGACTCAAGGCACCAAAGGTACCCTGCGCATCATGGAATGCTAAAGACGGCTGGGACCCTGTGACTGGGTACGGCACTCCTGACGTGCAAAAGCTGCTCGAATTGTCTCAGACCAAACCTCAGAACCAGTCCTACAGTGTGCCTGGAAAGCACTGATTCTTCAACACGGATTAAAGGACAATGAATAAAATAGCATTTGTAGCATCCAACATCAGCATAGTAACTTAATGTCAACAAACAATCTGGATTCTCTCTTGCCTAATGTTCCTGATGATAACGGCGCAACCTCCAATGCTTAATGCGCTGGTGCACGTGGACGTTGATTACAAACCGAAAAATCACACTACACATGCCTTCTTCTGAGCTGCCTGATCTCTTGCACAAGTCCAAAGCCCATTCTATTTTCCAGCCGTCTGCTGCTCTCGAGAGTTTCCACATCCACGTCCACATTTGAGACAAGCAGCGTTGCATCGGTCGTACCGGAATCCTCCATGGGTGAAACTGAATGTCGATTGGCTGCAACAGACTGCTTTGGTGGGTCATTAGAGGCAGTGAACAGTTCGCCAAAGGCAATCTCTGCTGCTCTGAGCTCATCTGTCACGTTCTCGTTCCCACCTATAGTGGCAGGCCCAGTGATCAGACTCTCGAGCGAAGTGCGCCCAGTCGTTGTCATAAGAAGCTGAAGAAAACCTCCAGTGATGGCTGATGTACCCTGATTACGTACGTAGAAGGCTGACAGTCCTAAGGCTACAATAGGTATAGCTAGTGCGACAGCTAGACCGTAAGGAAGAAAAAAGGCGAGCTTGTCTTGGAAGCGATAGACGTTAAATGATCTAAAGACTGTTCCGCTAATACTGTCAAACTGTTTATTGAGGGATAGCGCAGATATCGTGGTGTTGATCAGGAGTTCCTTCGCCAGTTCGGTTTTAAAGATAGGGCAGGTGTGAATCACCCGTTCTCCGTTTGGACCGCGCCTACGATACCGGCGTTCAAACACAGAGAGTGGCCAAATCTCTAAATCGTTTTGACTGAGGCCCGGGCGCCCTTGTGGGGACCACCCGTCTCGAACCGAGTTGAGTAGGCAGGTTTCTACTGTTGTGCGGTTGCTCGTAGAATGGGATGATGATCGCTCGGTTGCATTGCCAGAATCAAATCTTTCGGAATAATCCGCAACAAAAGATCGATTCAAATTTGCTGCAAAGTCGAAGTATATGGACATAGCGTCAGAGAGGTGCACCCATTGTTCATAACTGCCGTTGTAGTTCTGGAACTTTGCTGAGTACGCCGGTATGGGGGCTTTGTTGTCGAGACTGTAAGATATATGTTGCTCTCCTCCAGCAAAGGTGACATTGATAGAATATCGTGTTGGTTTTGGACGACAGACTGTATCTGTAACGGGCATGAGTACCCGAATCCCAGTGTCAGGTATCCCGATAGGCTCAGACGTTAGATTTGAGACCGAGGTAGCCTTTGAGTTTTCTATACATGGATAGTATCGGAAAACATTCGGCCAATTGGCGACGCGATGCGTAATCGATGGATCTTCGAGCGTAGAATCGTAGCCGTCGTTGCTCCACAACCCGCAGCTTCTGCTGAAATTCTGAACAACCCAAACGTCTGGCCCATTATATCTAAAATCATCTTCTCTCAAATTGATTTCGATCGTTTGATTCAGGCTTTGGCATTCGAGAGTCGTGCCCCAGAATTGCAATGAATAGGATGAGTTCTCTCCACTTGGCCGAGCCAAGTTAGCCATTTCTCCTGACATGAGACTTGTGCGTGCGACAAGCTGGACATCATCTGATTCTCCCCTAAAGCTAGTGTTAATTTCTTAACTTTGACGAGGTGATGCAATCTGGTAGAGGAATGAGAAACTGACCATCTTGACTCGCAGTTTCTCAAGAAAGAAGCATTCTGCAGCGCTTTAGGGTAGTCCTTCAGTGGCCCGTGTGTACCTAGACTGAAATTACACCGTATCTTTGACAGAGCAACAGGGTGCGTATCGTACATGTAATTCTTGGCATGGAATACCGGTACGTTGAGGAGCGATTCAAAGGGCAGGCTTTCAAGTTGGACTATCAAAGCACCAGGGGGATATACTGTAGCAATAGGCACCAACCAGCAGAACATAGCAATCGTCGCTAAAACTGGAGTGCGGGAGTATATACTGGCGCTTGTAAGGTGGAACGCATTTGTTTGTATCTGAAACAGATCTTCGATAAGGCCCGCCTGTTGTGGTTAGTACAATGTCCACTTGGTGTAGTGGGAAGGAGCATACTTTGAGTACGTGTGTTCGTAATGTCGCCCATAGATATTGGGTATAGCATATACCGATGCTAGCTACTAGCGTAGCTCGAAATGCTGTGACCAGCAGGAACGATATTGTTGTAACATAGCCTTGAGGAACCATGGTCGTATCTCTGGAAAGCTCAACGCCAGGAGAGACCACTCGAGTGTCTAGGTACTGGAAGAATGCGCAATGTGCTGCTGCAAGTACGATTGCTTAGAAGGTTAGCAGAGAAGTCTCAGACCTAAGTGACTTGAAAGTGTTTGCGGACTTACACAGAACATACAACCCAATGATGACATTTGGAGGTCGCCAAGCTCTAACCCATAATGAATCGCGATTGAATCGAGGCTTAGATAGCTTCAGAATTTTAGGCTGGGATGCTGCAGCAGGTGGTGGGTGAACACTTGTCTGCGAAGATTTCGCTTCAGACAACAACGGTGGGCTTGAGGCTGAGTGGCCGTCAAGAGACTTTGAGCTTAGATTTGAGACTGAAAGGTCACAGGTCATGTTGCTAGAGCTGATGGCTAGGTGTTGCTGTTGTGTCGGAACACCGTCAGACGTTTGGTGCTCGTTCTTAGGACAGACACCTGGGACATGCGACTGCAGACTGTTGTACGAGTGTATAATGCAAGAGATTTTTATCAAATTGTACAGAAGCAAAGAATAGCGTGGGATCAGAGTAATACAGATATCTCAAAGGATAGCGAGGGGGTAGTAGTTTCCAGCATCCCTGGAGGGGACTCTGGAGATAAAGAACCATACCTAGGAGGCCTTATAGCTTGGAAGGTGGCTTTGACAAGCCATGAACCTCCTAAGTGAGGTGCTTCAAGAGACAGCACATGTCGTGCAAGCGTCAATACGAAGCTTTGTCTTGAAAATCTCATGTTGTTGTCTTCGACTAGGTAGTTGAATACATGACGACGTCATTTCAATACTTGGCACGGTCTGGCGGCCAATGAACGCTGCGCAGCCTTGTAAGGGCTTTTGCTGACTGCAGGTTCGATCTGAGCACTGCCAAATACTTACTGGTGATCACGCGAGGACGTAACAGCCGTGCATAGAATGACGTCCCATTTTTTGCTGTGCGGAGCAGGCCTCTGTAACGGCCAGGGATCGGCAGCCTCGCGGCTGTTCGATAGGCGCTATGAAGAAGACTCGAAGCTAAAGAAAGAGAAAGAAACAAGAAGGTCCCGCAAGTCATGTGAAGTACTGACTCTTCCCGTACGGCAACTGCCTCCTCGCGTACGGCGCCTGCCACCTCCCGCATCGCGACTGCCACCTCCCGTATCGCAGCTTCCCTCCATCGCCCTTGTGACGATGCTGAGATCAAAGCAGGCCTACAATCGTCACAATATACTTGTCAGGACAGGGTAGGACAGAGCAGGACAGAGGACTCAGGTAGCGCCGTGACATTAAGGCTAGTTGCAACTCTTTATTTGTAAAGGTGAATCCAATCTGATGTATTCTGCTCTGTTGTGTTCTGTTGTTCGTGCTCTGCTCTTTATCTGGCAGCAGCAGCACGGTCTGTTTACATCACGTGTCTACGATACAGCTGAGGCAAGAGATGCTCGATAAAAGAGGAAGCAACACCAGACCACCAACATGTGATCTACTTCTCCTCATAACCGTCACATTATTTCTATTACTAGGTTCTGCGCTTTATATTACTATTAAAACACTATAACGTACCCCACGGGCGAGCGAGCCACTTTTGCCAAGCCCCCACCAAAATCTGACCCATTATGGCCCAAAGCAACACAATCTGGCAATCTGTAGCAGACTACAGCACATAACATTATTAAGAGGCTACTTCTATATTAATCTTGCACGTTCGCGCGTTGTGTCCAGTCTGATTGCACCTTCTGCAGCGCCTTTGGGATTGCTCACCCTCTTGAGCTCGCACCTGCTTCTTTGCCCTCTTCCCATCACTACGCACCCTAAACTCCTTTAGAGCTGCCAGTCGCTGGCCATCTTTGACTATTAGGGTCCCTTCCTTCTGAACCCGCTTTCTTTTGTGTGAATTTCGTCGTGTGGCGGCCTCATTAGCCGCTCGAAGCTCGCTGATTTCCTGTTGAGCTAAAACCAGCTTGTGTGCAATAATTGTAGCCCCCTTTGACACCTTCTCAAACGCCTCAACTATAGATGTAGGAGAGCTGTTCACATGCCTCTGAATCCTTGACTTCACAAGTGTCGACTGTGACCTAAACTCTAGGGTATTGCTAGGGGTTTGCGACTGCCAGGACATGTTATTGGCAGGGAGTGGTGGTGATGGAGTCCGAAGCTTCACATCAAGGGCTGTTATAACCCGTTCTGGGTCAAAGGGAACTAATCCAGCGCCTTGGAACCCTCCTTGGATGTTACTAGCAGTAAATACTGCATTATAGGCTGCTGTGAAGCATGGCAGGAACTCAGTCTTTGTCAGGTGGGTGATCCGGTTGCGCATAAGTGCTTCGGCTTGGCGTCCGTACGCAGTCTTCAGAGGGGAAAAACAACCCACATCAAGTGGCTGCAGGAGGTGTGACGAGTGTGGAGGCATACATAGGGTAACAATATTGTTGTCCTTGCAGTATTGCTGGAATAGGAGCGATTCGTGGCTCTCGTGGCCATCAATAACCAGCAGTCGGTGGGTACCAACAGTACGCTCCTTTGTGTGCGCGTCAAAGTGCTTCAACCACTCAAAACCAAGCTCATTAGTAGTCCAACCATTAATAGAGACTCCAATGACCCAATCCTGGGGTAGGTCTTCATCCTTGTACCAGCCAGAGAGGTGGTGACGCGCCTTAAAGATAACAAAGGGCGGAATAGCCCATCCTTTCGCATTAATGCCCTGTATAACCGTTGTCCACTCCCGGTTGCCTTGCTGGACTGCCTTCGGCCTTCCTCGTCTTTCTGAAGCTGTAACAACTGCTCCTTGGGAGATCTGGCCCATCATGAAGCCTGTCTCATCAAAGTTGTAGGTGTCGTCATCCTGGATGCCATACTTGGCTTTGATATTGGCTACCAGGCTGAACCAGCCCTGCACAATCCCAGAATCCTCGCAGAGGGCTCGCTTATAGTCGTACTTGCGATTAAACTTCACTTTAAGCTCTGGTTGACGCTTTACGAACGTACTAGGCCAGTTTGTGCCAACAGGGCCTAGATTGCGCTCAGCGAGCAGAGAATTGGCCATAGCAGCCACATCTGCCAGCCGAGGACTAAATCCTCGCGCGTCTAGCTCAAGTATGTGACTAACAATCACCTGCTCCTCATTGTCGTCCAACCTTCGTGAGTTTGGCATAATATCGGCTCGTAAAGGTCGTCCAGCGCGTCGATGGCTTAGTGTGCTTCGAGGTACCCTATAGATCGCTGCAGCGCGTCGCTGTGAGAGATTCGCGTCTTGTTTAAGAGCTTCAAGCGTAAGCTGTACCTGAGCTTCCTGAGACGCGTTAATAACAGGTTGTTGTTGAGGCATTGGTATAGAGAGGGTACTTTGGTGGGGGCTTGGCAAAAGTGGCTCGCTCGCCCGTTGGCTCGCTCGCCCGTGGGGTACGTTACTGTGTCAAACAATAACTCAAAATCAACTTCTTCTTATAGCAGGCTGTACGTTATATATCGCGTGGTAGACGCGTCTTTCAGCCTGTACACGTGATGCAGCGAATCGCGTGTTTCGCGTTGACGGTTGCTGTTCGCGACGTCGGAGCGACTCCGAGCCTGGTTGTGCGGGGTATCGCAATATTGCAACGTCACAAACATAACCCTAGCACGAACACGAAACCCCAACATTATTAACGCGATCAGCTGTAAGCTTGCAAACTAGCTGCAGCGTGCAGCTTAGTGCATTAGTTAATATACTGCAATTCTAAGCAAATTGGCCCGCAGGAACCTAACAACACTAGCTCTTGAATGTAACAACATAGAGCCTACGTGCTTTAAAATACGCAGAGTCCAGGATATCTGGTCCCTAACTAAAAAAAAACCCTAACGACATGGAGGGCTGCATGTCGTTAGCGCCCTGGGATAGGGTCACTCTTTTCCCTCATCTTCAGAGGAAAGAGAGTCTTCAGCTGCTTGTACGGCTGCTGCTCGCGTAGCCTTACAAGACTTAGGCTTTTTCGTAGGACTTAGTAGGGAAGAGGAGACCTTCTTCCTGCACTCCCGTACCTTGTGACCTTGCTGGCCACACTTCAAGCAGGCGCCTGACTCACGCCTATCCTGGATCTCTTCTTCTGTTCCCCAGTACTCTCGTGGCTTCTTCGTACGGGGTTGGTGACTTCCTACGGTTGGAGTCCAGTCCATCTCATTGCTGTTTCGGCGAGAGGACTCTTGATGGTCTGAGTTTCCGTACAACCTTTTGCCGGATGTGATTCGGTCTACCGCTTTTAGGTTTTCCCACGTGACTCGTGAGCGGTTTACAAATTCGTCGTACGATTCTTCTTTTGCAGGTTGGTGACCAATCTGGGCCCTTAGCAGTCTAGTAGCTAGACTGTTCCGCAGATAATCAATCTTCTGTGCATCGTTGGCGTTGTCTATGCCAGCCTCTTGGAGCTTCAGGTTAAAGCTCTGTACGTGTTGGTTGAACTCTCGGGTTCCTTGCTTAGTCGTACGAAGGTATTCCAATGCTTTTGCTTTAGCAGTTGGGTCTTCAAAGAAGGTGTCTAGGTAGGACCAAAGCTTGCTTATGGTAGGTATAGTGACTCCTCTCACAATCTGATCTACGTACGGTGACAGCGCATTGAACGCTCGTCCGCTTGTACGAGTGATAAGGTACTGGACCTGCAACTCTTCTGTAGGGAAGGCTGCACGGTCGCCGTACAGCTTGGCCCTTGCCTTCATTTTCCATTGTAGGTACTGTTCGTGTGTACCGTTCTCAAAGACCTCCACGTTAGGAAGTCTTGCCCTTGTGGGTTGTACGGGGATTTCCTGTACATTATGCCTTTGCATAAAACCAGGTCCTCTGTCCTCCTCTGTGGCCGCGTTCCTTCCATTGTGTCGGACATCGCTGCGCAGAGAGTCGTACAACTGCTGCTGAGTCTGCGCTTGGACTCTCATTTCGTTCAGGCTCGTGCGGAGGGATTCGATCGTCGCGTTAAGCTGCTCTTGGTGCTCGTACATACGCTGCAACTGCTGAATTGCCTGTTCGTTCGTAAGTCCGTCACCCTCCATCGTACGTGCGCTGCAGGGTTTTGTAGGTTGATCTTTCTGCTTATGTTAAGGGTCAAAGTGGCCTTCTAACGAGTATGCATTTGTCCTATGCTACAGAAGCAGAAAGATAGAGAAGAGGAGTTGGCCCTCTCGTGCGAGGTAAGCTAAGGGGCGCTAGGCCTCGGTTGTTAGGTCACGTGAGCAGGTCACGTGCGTAGTCTTGTACCATCAGGGCTCAGCCCATAACAGTTTGCATGCTTGTTATGTTGCTGTAAACCTTCTGCCAAGAGCTAGTGTGTCTGCGAGTCTTGTCTGTAACTGTCAGCTGTGTTGTGTTTGTCTGAGAACTAGACGTGGCTGCGATGTTCTTGCTTAAGAGCAGGCGGACGATAGTGTCAGTGTTGTGCTTCTATACTTGCTGCTCGATAGGAAGGAGGAATTGCTCGAAAGGCTGGCCTGCGACGTTGCTGTCTGTCATAGCGACTGGTGTAGGTGCAATCAAACTCACGTTGTAGGTGGATAACAAATTGTGTGACAATTCTGCATTATGTTGTGGACGCGTGATGCAGCTAAACGCGTAGCTAGCGTTGATGGTCGCTGCTCGCTATCTCGGAACGAGTCCGAGCCTGGTCGTGCGGGGTATCGCGATATCGCGACGTCACGAAGCTGACCCCAGCCACGAACACCAAAACCCCAACATCATCAACGTAATCAGCTGTAAGCCTGCAAACTAGCTGCAGAGTGCAGCTTAATGCACTAGTTAATATACTGCAGTTTTAAGCAAATTAGCCCACAGGAACCTAACAACACTAGCTCTTAAATATAACAACATAGAGCCTACGTGCTTTAAAATACGCAGAGTCTAGGATATCTGGTCCCTGACTAAAAAAAAACCCTAACGACATGGAGGGCTGCATGTCGTTAGCGCCCTGGGATAGCGCTTGTGATGTCGCCCGCTACGTCTGCGCTGACCACTACCACTGACGCCGGATTGCTCTCGCCGTGCTTCCACTCCATGCACTCCACGCCGCACTGCTGAATTCGCCCAACTAGATCTTCGATCAGCGCTCGGAACGGCACAACCACTACCGTCACCCCCGGCCCCTCCACGCAAGCCGGCAGCGTGAACAGCAAGCTCTTGCCTCCGCCCGTCGGCAGCACGACGACCAGCGGCGTCTGCTTCTGCAGCACCGCGTGAAGAGCCTGCTCCTGCTCCACTGATCGAAAGCCAACGTCCTGCTTGCCTAGCACCTGCTGCAGCCCCCGGTGTATCGCTTGTGCTTGCGGATCTGCAACGCGGACAACCTTCTCTCTCGGCAGCTCAGTCAGCCCCAACGACATGCTGACGCTTATCGGCCTCTTCGCTGTCCTGCTCGGCCCTACGTACTTCGTGCCGCTGCCATCTACCCCTAAGAAGCAGTGCTATGCCACGCTCAGCAGCCGGAACGCATCGATCGACCGCACGCTGAGATGCTTCACAATGTCTATCGGCACGCTGTAGTTGCCTACGCCCATTGCAGTCGTGCGTGAGTTTTGCAGCTTAATAATGTCTTTGCTGTTGTTGTCCACCTTGGCCTCTTCAATCTCACTAACGTCGTCTTGATAGCCCTTGCTGAACGACTCTCCCACGTACACCCAGCCGATGCCCACTGCTGCGTGCTGGTAATCGAGCGTGTGCAGCGGCACGCCAAGCCTCTTGCTAGTCTCTCGCCGCAGTATCCTCGTGAGCTAGCTAGTGTCCCACGCGCCCTGCGCATTGTGCCACACGTAATCGCTGTAGTTCCCTCTGAGCACCTGCAGCGTTAAGTACTCCTTGAACGGTTGCATGTACACCAAGTACGCAGCCATCACCTGCCCTAGCCGCGGCGGCAAGAAGCGCGGCACGATCTTTGGCTTGTCCCACTGCGACTGCGACTTGTGATAGCGGACGACTGTCATCACCTGTCCGTCTATGACGAAGATGTTGCGGTCCTGCAGTATGCTGTTGCGGTGTCGCATCGTCGTGATCTCCGACCCTCTCCCTGGCTGCCCTGACGTGACGTGCACGCTGCAGAGCAGCACCTCTAAGAAGCGGTCGACCTGCCGTAAGTACTGCCGCACTGCCTTGACGCTCCATTGTCCATCCGCACGCTTCAAGCACCGTCCGCCCTTTGTGTTGATTGCGCGCTTAAGCATCCAGTCTAGCCCGCCCTGCAGCTCGTTGCCCGGTGCATCGACGAACGACGTGCGTCGTTTTGT
This sequence comes from Stagonosporopsis cucurbitacearum, assembly GCA_016920805.1. Classification (NCBI taxonomy): domain Eukaryota; kingdom Fungi; phylum Ascomycota; class Dothideomycetes; order Pleosporales; family Didymellaceae; genus Stagonosporopsis; species Stagonosporopsis cucurbitacearum. Next base: position 1,969,008 of record JAFEKD010000017.1, on the reverse strand, counting down.
GAACGTAACGTCGTTGACCACCTGCTTGAGATTGATAGTCACCCAATCCTCCTCCCTGTCCACCCAGCACAGCTCCCGCAGCATCTGCTCTGCTTTAGCCAGCAAGTCCTGCGCCATCTTGCAGAAGCGGCTGATAGCAATCAGTCGGCTGTGGAGATAGAACGTATTTCTATCCAGAGACCAGTGCGCGTTGCCCAAGTTGCCAGCGTTTAGTCCAATGTGCTTTCCGTACGCGAGCATGCTGATCATCTTGCTCATCGGGCTGAACGAGCCGTCTGCCAGATATCTCTGCCGCATTTCTACAAAGCGATCGCGGTCCTGCTCAGTTTGCGTGCTGCGCTGGGAGCCTAGGAGCAGCGCCTCCACTACAACTACCCGCACGCAGTACACCATCCCTGCTAGCATGTACAAGTAGTTCTTTGCCGTCCGCAAGCGGTCTGTGTCTGTATCGTACCCAAGCACCGCTAGAAACTGAATCAGACCGGTAGACAGCGCTACGGGGTGATATGTCGTGAAGACGAACGAGCTGATCGACGCAAGAAGCGCCTCTGTCTGAGCTGCTTTGTCGTCGCTGTCTAGCGCGTCCCACAGCTTGATCCCACACGACTTCTGCTTGTCTGTCCACGTGAAGAGCTCGCGTGCATCCTTTACCATATCCAGTTGCGTTTGATTGCGTGTCGTACGTCGGGGCCGCGGGCTGTCGCTATCGCCTTCACTGCCCTCGCCGTCATCGTCAGCTTCACTGCCCTCGCCGTCATCGTCAGCTTCACTGCCCTCGCCGTCGTCGTCCTCCTCGCTGTCCTCCTCGCTGCCTGGTGCTGAGCGGCTTTCTGCATAAGCGGCGGCATTCTGCTGCTCTCAAAAGCGCACGATCCGCTGCTCTTCGTCGGCTAGTAGCCGCAGATAGAAGCAGACGAACCTCACCATGTAGCTTGCGTACACTGCCTGACTCTCCAGGTTCTGCAATCGCGCCAACGGCCGCACGTCTAGCTCTTCTCGCTTTGCGCTCTGCAGCCAGCGCCTTAACTCTTGCAGGAGCGTAGCTAGCCTGTTTACGCTCCTTTTAACTAGCCCTTTAGTTAGCTTAGTAGCTAGTTTAATCTTATGCTTGCTATAATTAGGTGTGCATGCTTAATAAGCTAAATAAGCAAGATTCTAGTCCTTAAAGAACTTTAGCTAGCCTGTACGCTTAAACTAACCTATCTTGTTAATCTTTGCAGCTGCTTTAAGTGTTTATAGCTTTTCTTTAATTTCTTATTATATTAATTTATACTTAGTAAGCTGTACCTAAATAGTATTATTAACCTTATTATTTTTAGTATTTCTAGTATCTACTAAATCAATAATAAAGTATTTTTACAGCCCCCCTGTACAGAAGAAGCTCTGTACTTTTACAGTCTTGTAGAGTAAGCTTTTCTCTCCTACCTATGCTTGCTAGTGATTTTTTTTGCAGTGCCTGCGCATCTTATCCTTGTTAATAGTGATCTAGCTGCACGTCTCGCACTGCGCACCAGTAAGCGGGCTCCCTAGCTCTTCTATTGGCTGCGCGGGTTTGTCTAGGAGCTTAATTGCACTTAGAGCGATAGTCTTAAATTGACTGAAGCGCTCAAGTATCTGTCGCCGTAGCGTAGCAGATGCAGCATGATATTTGCAGAGATGCGCATCTAGACTCACGACTGCTGTACAGTGCTGCTTGCAAACAATAACGCTAAAGTCTTTAAGAAAGCAGAACACGCTGTTGCAGTTGCTAAGTGTAAGCTGCTAGGGCTACTTGTAGGAGTTTGCAGTGTTGCTTGTATTATTTACCTATTAAGGTGCTGTTACTTAGCTATCTTATATAAGCTCTATTATAGAGAAACCCTAACCCTACTTACCCTAACTATACTTTACTTTACTTAATTAATGTACAAAACTCTTAGTGTTACTGCGCATAGTATAAAGAAATTAAGTTTGTATAGGACTTTTCCCTATTTAAGGGTAGAGTACTTGTAATTTAGTAGTATTAGGGTAACATAAGGGACTACTAAAATAGATTCCTTAAAAAGGGGCAAACCCTAACGCTAAGCCTGTTTTGCCGCAATTCGGTATCCACCACGCGCCCTCATATTAGTTAGGCTCCTAAGAAGCTGCAAGTTCTTTATTACTAGTAGCTTTTTCTACTAGTGCCTTGCTATAAATATAAAATAACACTTATTAATTACAATCTAGTGTAGCAGCCCCTTTGCCTTTAGCATCTGCGCGTACCTAAGAAAATTGCTAGTGCTTGTAATATTACTAGCTATGTCTGTGCTAACTACTACTACAGACGCTAGGTTACTCTTGCTGTGCTTCTATTCTATGCACTTAACGCTGCACTGCTAAATCTGCCTAACTAGATCTTTAATTAGCGCTTAGTATAGCATAATAACTACTATAACCTCTAGCCCCTCTACGCAAGCTAGTAATGTAAACAGCAAGCTTTTGCCTCTGCCTGTTAGGAGCACTACAATAAGCATTGTCTGCTTCTCTAGCACTGCGCGCAGAGCCTGCTCCTGCTCTACTAATTAAAAGCTAATGTCTTGCTTGCCTAGCACCTGCTGCAACCTTTACTGTATTGCTTCTGCCTACAGGTCTAAAACACGCACCTCCTTTGCTTTTAGCAGCTTAGCAAGCCCTAAAGACATACTTATGCTTACTAGCCTCTTTACTGCCCTGCTTAGCCCTGTATACTTTACAGCGCTACTATCTACCCCTAAGAAGCTGTGCTACGCTATGCTAAGCGCCTAGAACGCATTTATTAACTGCATGCTAAGATGCTTAGCTATGTCTATTAGCACGCTGTAGTTGCCTATGCCTATTACAGTTGTGTGTAAGTTCTGCAGCTTAAGAATATCTTTGCTATCTTTATCTACTTCTGCCTCTTCTATCTTACCTATGTTGTCTTAGTAGCCCTTACTAAACAACTCTCCTACGTACACTTAGCTAATACCTACTACTGCATGCTAGTACTTAAGCGTGTGCAGCAGCACTCTAAGCTACTTACTAGTCTCTCGCCGCAGTATCCTTGTAAGCTAGCTAGTATCCTACGCGCCCTGCGCATTGTGCCACACGTAGTTACTGTAGTTTCCCCTAAGCACCTGCAGCGTTAGATACTCCTTAAACAGTTGCATGTATACTAAGTATAACGCTATTACTTATTCTAGCTGCAGTAGCAAGAAGCGCAGCATAATCTTTAGCTTATCCTACTGCAACTGTAACTTGTAGTAGCAGATAACTGTTATTACCTGTCTATCTACAACAAAGATATTGCAGTCCTGCAGTATGCTGTTGCAATGTTAAATTATTGTAATCTCTAACCCCCTCCCTAGCTGCCCTAACGTGACGTGCACGCTGCAGAGCAACACCTCTAAGAAGCAGTTAACCTGTTGTAAGTACTGCTGCACTGCCTTAACGCTCTATTGCCTGTCTGCACGCTTTGAGCGCTGTCTGCCTTATATATTAATTGCGCGCCTAAGCATCTAGTCTAGTCTGCCTTATATATTAATTGCGCGCCTAAGCATCTAGTCTAGTCTGCCTTGTAGCTTATTGCCTAGTGTATTAACAAATAACATGTGTTGTTTTGTAAACGTAACGTTGTTAACTACCTGCTTAAGATTAACCTTTACCTAGTCCTCCTCCTTATCTGCCTAGCACAGCTCCTATAGCATCTGCTCTGCCTTAGCTACTAAGTCCTGCGCTATCTTGCAGAAGCAGCTAATAGCAATTAGCTAGCTGTTTAGATAAAACGTTTCTTTGTCTAGAGACTAGTGCATATTACCTAAGTTACTAGCGTTTAGTCTAATATGCTTGCTGTACACAAGCATGCTAATTATCTTGCTTATTAGGCTAAACAAGCTGTCTGCTAGATACTTCTGCTGCATCTTAACAAAGCAATTGCAGTCCTGCTAAATTTATATACTGCGCTGTAAGCCTAGAAGTAGTGCCTTAACTGCAACTACCTGCACGTAGTACACTATCCCTGCTAGTACATACAAGTAGTTCTTTGCTGTCTGCAAGTAGTCTATATTTGTATTATAGCTAAGCACTGCTAGAAACTAAATTAGACTAGTAGACAGTGCTATACAGTAATATGTTGTAAAGATAAACAAGCTAATTAACGCAAGAAGCGCCTCTGTCTGTGCTGCTCTGTTGTTGCTATCTAGCGCATCCTACAGCTTAATCCTACACAACCTTTGCTTGTCTGTCTATGTAAAGAGCTTATATATATTCTTTACTATATCCTACTACAGCTAATTATGTATTATGCGCGTTGTGCATGTTGTATGTTATAGCTAGGGGCTGTTACTATTGCCTTTACTGCTCTTGCTGTTATCTTCCTCCTTACTATCTTCCTTACTGTCCTCCTTACTGCCTAATGCTAAACAGCAATCTGCATAGGCAGCGGCATTTTGCTGCTCTCTAAAGCGCATAATCTGTTACTCTTTATTAGCTAGTATTTGCAGATAAAAGTAGACAAACCTAACTATATAGCTTGCATACACTACCTAACTCTCTAGGTTCTGTAGTTGCGCTAACAGCTGCATGTCTAGTTTATCTTACTTTGTGCTCTACAGCTAGCGCCTTAACTTTTATAGGAGTGTAGCTAGTCCTTTTATACTTCTTTTAACTAGCCCTTTAGTTAGCTAAGTAGCTAGCTTAATCTTACGCTTGCTATAATTAGGTATACAGGCTTAATAAGCTAAATAAGCAAGATTCTAGTCCTTTAAGAACTCTAGCTAGCCTATATACTTAAACTAACCTATTTTGTTAATCTTTGTAGCTACTTTAAGTATTTACAGCTTTTCCTTAATTTCTTATTATATTAATTTATACTTAGTAAGCTGTGCCTAAACTAAACCTTCTACTACATTATTTTCCTTATTTTAATTATTTACTAAATTAAAAATAAAATACTTTAATAGCTCCCTAGTGCAAAAGAAGCTCTGCACTTTTACAGACTTATAGAGTAAGCTTTTCTCTCCTGTCTATACTTGCTAGTAATTTTTCTTATAGTGCCTGCATATCTTATCTTTGTTAATAGTAATCTAGCTGTATATCTTACACTGCGCACTATTAAGCAGGCTCCTTAGCTCTTCTATTAGCTGCATAGGCTTGTCTAGGAGCTTAATTATATTTAGAGCAACAGTCTCTAATTAACTAAAGCGCTTAATAATCTGTTACTGTAGTGTAGCAGATGCAGCATAATGCTTTTAAAGATATATATTAAGACTAATAACTGTAGTATAGTGCTGCTTATAAACTAAGACGCTAAAATCTATAAGAAAGTAGAAAATGTTATTGTAGTTGTTAGTTGTAAGTTGCTAGGCCTATCTATACGCATCTGCGCTGCTGCCTCTGCTATTACTTTTGTTGTCTAATTGTTGTAGTATAGCTGCTTAGCTATCCTACACAAGCTCTATTATACAGAAACCCTAACCCTACTTACTAAAATAGTACTATGTTTTACTAAAGTTACAGACTAAACACTTAGTGTTGCTGTATAAAGTAACGTACCTCACTGTAATGACACAGGATGCTAGAGGGCTCCGATTCGGGTCCGTTACCACTGCGAGGTGTATGGGAGCACTGGGTAACGTTGCCAGGAGAAAGTCTCTATTCCTATAGGTCTTGTACAAAAGGATACTCAAAAACTATCTACTACAGCAACATGCCATGCTCTGCTTATATACTAGCCAGTGTCCTAGGAACTAGGGAAGTATTAGGACTTAGTAATGCCAGGATTGGGTAGATGTCAGATAGGTATTAGGCTTAGTAGGCTTGTGAGATACATTGTGGTTCTTACATTACCCCCTGCCTTAGTAGGCAGATCGTCCCTAATCTGCGGCGTGGACTGCCTTATCCCAAGTGCTGTCCGTTAGGGCTCCAATATGCCTATTGCCAATGTTGCTTTTGTCTTTCACTTGTCCAGATTTGCCAAACCCTGTTTGCTGTTTGCTCTTATTTACTGTCCTTGTTTTAGTTATTATTTAGGCTAATTACGCATCCTATATCCTAAACAGACATGTACCTAGACCCACCTCTAACATAACTGTTGCGTTAGTAAACAACCTGCAGTCACTACATTATTGTAGTTCAGTTAGGCTTAGCGTTAAGGCTAGGTGTCAATATAAGCTGGCTATGCTTGTTATCTTTAGCTAGTAACAGACAACAATTCTGCTGTAATTACAACTCTTATCTCTAGCAGTAGTTTGAGCTAACTTTTTCTGGGCTCATTCGTCAGTACTATGCTGATACCTGTCCTGCCCAGCGCTCTTGCGGTGGCCCACCAGGTCATCTGCCTTCGTTCTATCCGCGCCTTCACCTGCAGTACTGTAGTAGAGTACGCCTTTAAAAAGGTGTTGTTAATAAAGTGTGAATACTGCACACTTTAGAATAAGAAGTGTTGTCTAGTGCTAATTTACGTTAGTGCTGAGTACAATGCCTTTTAGGGCGACCTTGTCGCGTAGGAGATAGCTAGGGCTAAGGAGAGCAAGGAGATTGGGGAGTTAGAAGTGACGCTGGCGGTCGCGGTTCGTGAGACTGCTTAGGGTAATCTCTGTTAGTCAGCTCACACCTTGGCGAGTGTGGTGCAGGTGGCGACTGCGCAGCTCAAGGAGGTCTCTGCTACTGATGTGTTGCTCCATCAGTATCACACACAGCCGACGACCGATTGTGCGGCTCAGGAGGCCATCCAGGACCTACGGGAAACGGTGGCTAAGTTGTCAGAGGAGGTGGTGGCGCTGAGGCAGGCAGTGGTATCCCTGCAGGCGTTGGGTGAACAACAGGACGCGGGCAACTGTGGTGCTCGTCCAGTGGTGGGACAGTCTGCTCAGGGTCAGACTGCTCCCAGGAGGGCTCAGGGTGGAGGGGGTTGCAGTTGTGGTGGCGGCCTAGACGATTAGGCTAGAAGGGCGTCAGACAGTGAGCTGTCTAATATCCCTAACAACCTGTTAGACATGGACATTTCCTGATCTGTCTGATACTAGTCTAAGACAGCTCTGTTGTACTTGTACTAATATCCTAGATTTCCTTTGTTCTAGTTTAATTTATCCTGTAACCCTCCTATTACTTCTCTTCTTCCTAAGCTTTAATCTACTCTGCTAAGTCTTTTAAAGGCCCTAGTTAGTTAGGATACCTTTTGTAATACGTACAGAGTTTATATAGCGCTCCCTTAAAATTCTCTGCTAGATACTAGGTAGGGTCTAGATTGTGTCTGACCCAGCTTGTACAGTAATAGAGCTGACAGCGTACCATTTTACTACTAAGGATCTCTTGTACCTCCCATTCCTCCACACCTTAGATAGGGATTCTTACAGGCTTCAGAGCTTCTTGCCCTGGCAAAGGATTGCTTAGGTCTTTACACAGCACGTCTGGAGTAAAGACGTTATGTATCTAGGAATCTGGAGGAAGTTTTAATCACTATAAGTGTCCTACTTGTTCTAGGACTTTAAATAGACCTTCCCACAACTCAGATAGCTTTTGGCTTAGGCAATAGGCGGCTAAATTCTTTGTGGATAGGTAAACTTTATCCCTAACAGTCTAGTTTACAGGACTGCAATGCTTGTTCTTGGCAGCTTGCATCTGTATCTAAGCCTTCTCCATATTTTCTTTAGCTACTTTCCAAGCGTTGTGCATGTAGGTAGCTAGTTCTAGAGCGTCCTTGTGGTTAAGCTTGTCTTTAGGGGATTAATCTGTATTAGATCTGTTCTAATACTAACTCTGTTTAGGCTCGCTGCCGTACAACACTTAATATGGACTTATTCTAATAGCAGCGTGTGGTAATGTAAGCTGTGCGCGATCAATAAGCGGCAACAGTTTAGACCAGTTATCCTGATAATATGAGACAAATGGGCGTAGTCTCTAGTCAATGTACTTGTTCATTATCTTAGTTTAGCCATTAGTTTCCTTATAGTAGGCTGTTGAGAGTTTAACCTTAACGCCAATAATCTAACAGAACTTAGACTAGAAACTGGACACAAATTAAGGACCACAATCAGACACAATTGACTTAGGAGTATGTCCAAACTAATAGACCTATTAGATGAACAGAGAGGCCATCCCTTGTGCTGTAGTTGTCTTGTAGCAGGGTATAGTGATAGCCTGTTTAGTTAGACAATTAATAATAACTAGTATCTAATTATACCCTGCTTTGTCTTTTAGAAAATCCTTAAAGTCTATACACAGGTGCTACATAGGTTTAGCTAGGATAGGTAAAGGATGCAAATACCTGCAGAGTTAGGTTTGCCTTAGATAACCCTTACAACAGGGTATGCAGTTCTGTACGTAACGTTCACAACTCGCTCCTATACCTTGCTAGTGGTATTGTTGTGACAGTAACTAGTAGGTCTTCTTCGCACTAGGGTGAGCTGTTAAGACCTAGTTGTGGACCTCTTAAATAAGGTGAGTGTATAATCTTAAGTTAGCTAAAACACATAACTAATTGTGATATAGGAGCAACCTGTTATAGTTCTGATAGCCTAGGGCTAGGGTTTAGCGTTCTTTGACAAAGGTCTGACAGTTATGCCGCATCACGGCTTTAATAAGTTCTAACAAGTCTAATTGCATCTTAGGCTGTAGGGTGCTAATAGCTAATACTGAGGATTGTACAAGGTAATCCTGAGCTAGGTCAGAGTTAATACAGTTGTCTAACTGCTAGGGACCTAACAACACTTATAATCAGTTGTCTTCCTGTGCAGACTTAAGGTTACTAAGGTCTTGCTTGTGACAGCTAAGAATATCTGCCCTTGCATTATTCTTTCCTAGGGTGTATTCAATTTAGAAGTTAAACAGGGCAAAGGTTTTAGACTAACAGGCCTATCTTGTATTTAGGATTTTAGTTGTTATAAAATACTTAAGCGCCTAGTAGTTAGAGTAGACTTGTATCTAATTTAGTGTAGACATAAGCTCTGCTCTCTATTTATTAAAGGCTTAGAGGATAGCAAAGAGTTCTTTGTTATAGATTTCCTAGTTAAGCTCTGAACCTGCCAGTACACAGCTGTAGAAGGCAGTAGGGTACTAACGACTGTCTAGATGCTTCTAGGACATAACTCCGGCTACTACCCTGTCTGATGCGTTAGTCTCTAATTTAGTTTCATAATTAGGGTTAAAATAGCACAGTGTTAGGATAGCTAGCAAGCTCTTCTTAAGGCTCTTAAAGCTGTGCTAGCACTCTGGTGTCTATACAAAGGCGTTAGCAGGGCTCTGCAATGCAATAAGAGGTTTTGCTACTTAAGAAAACTTAGGAACAAATTGTTAATAGAAGCTAGTAAAGCCTAGGAACAATTTCACACCAGTTACAGTAGTAGGTGGCTGCCAATCTTATAGTGCTTGTACCTTCTCTAGATCAACCTCCACGCCTTTATTAGTAAGAACATAGCCTAAGTACTTAGTACAGGTTACGTGGAACTCGCTTTTCTTAATGTCCACTTGCAGACTAGCTTAACAGAGGCGTTTAAGAACCTTCTTGACGTGTTGTTAGTAGGTCTGCTTGTCTTTAGAGTAGATAAGGATGTTGTCTAGATAGGCAATGCAGAAATTGTCTAAGTAGTTGATTAGCACGTTGTTTATGTAGCGTTAATAGGTAGCTAGACTGTTACACAATCTAAAGGGTAAGACTTTACATTTGTACGTTCTGTATCAGGTCTAAAATATAGTGTACTCCTTAGAGGCAGGGTCCATTCAGATTCTGTTAAACGCAGAGCGAATGTCAAACTTAGTGAACACTTTAGCCTTTAAGGGACAGGCTAGCAACTTGTCTATCTGTAGTATTAGATAGGAATCCTTGCGTGTGAGGTTATTTAACTTGCAGTAGTTAATATATATGCACAAACTTCTATTTAGTTTCCACACACAAAGGATTAGGGAAGCAAAAGGGCTCTAACTATGCTTAATCTATCTATGTTTTAGTTGTTCCTGCACAAACTTCTTAGTAGCTTTAAGTTCCTTAAGATTTTGTTTGTACAGAGGCAAATAGGAGTTAGGTAACAGCTCCTCTAGCACGATCTTATAATCGTATAGACAGTAAGGCAGAAGCGTTTTAGCTTCAGTCTAGTTAAACACATCCTGGTATTTAGTATAACAAGCCGGGAGTTGTTCCTTTAGCAGCTGCGCGTTGTCAGGGTTGTCTTGGCGGTCTGTCAGGACACGGTCTATCTCGTATAGGCTAGTAATAAAGAATTCATTTCCTGATTTTTTTATAGAAAAATGGAAGGCGTTCGCTGACAGGGCTGCTATAGTAGCGACCTTGGGCGGGTGCACTTCAGATAGGGTCCGCGTACGGGCCTCTGTGGTTGCGAAAACGGGGTTTGCAACGTAGTGGGGTTGTTCCTCCTCTCCATGTTATAGGCAGTAAGGTGCTCTACTATACAAGGGAAGGAGTTATTCTATTGCTGCTTAAATCTAAGATTGGGTACTTAGAGAGCTAGGGTTAGCTTAGTCCACAGGTAGTAAAACTATTCTAACTTAGGTATTTGTCCCTTAATTACTGCACTAAGGAACTTGCTTTTAAACGCAGGGAACGTTTCTAACTTATCTATCTAGAGTTTGTTAAAAGATGCCCTACTCTTAGCCTGCTTGTTTCCTGTAACAAAATAGGACTTTAACAGGGAAATTATCTCTTCTACTAATTAGAAGTAGTTTATATTATCTTTAGATAAATACTAAGGTTCTAAGTACTCTTTAGCTAATCCTGTAGTATAACCCTAGACAAGAGCTATACGTGCACGCACACTCTAATAGTAATCTAAATTAATCTTAAGTTAGTCCTGTATTAATGCTTGCTATTACTAAAAGGTAGGATTACTCCTATCTAACAGTACTTTAATATTAGGAGTCCTTTTAGATAGCTTTTTGCAAACAGTAAAGACAGAGCTAGCCTTAGAGGGGTATCTTATGCTAGAGTGTTGTGCGACTTGTACTAGTGGTGTTTTGGTAGTATGTAGTAGGTAATCTGCTAGCAGGAGACTAGCTTGTAACTAAGCAAGTTCTCTTCTTAGCGCTGCTATCTCCTTAGCTAGATTAGGTTAATAAGCTACTAAATCAGAGTCGCTCTCCTAAGAAGGCGGTGATTAAGTTGCTAGTGCTGAATCTTAAGGTTGTCTTGACCTAAGTTGATTTTAGGACCTTGTAGTAGGTCTAGTGGTAGTGCCTAACATTAGGTTTGTATCTGTTTTAGGTAGGTTGTTAGTAGTCTCTGTGTGTCTACCTTAGCGCAATCTAACACAGCTTTTCTAAAGTAATCCTAGAGCAGTAAGTTGCAGGAAGATCTAAACCCAAAGGCTTCAGTTGTTAGGAGGTCTCTAGAATCCTAACTAAAGGGGTGAGCAGTACTAGGAGTAGTACAGTCAGACAGTTATTAGTGACTGCAAGCTGCTCACAACTAAACACTAATGCAATATTCTTTAGAGGCTGTTACTAGCTAGGACAAGTTTTTAAGTATAATGTAACAACACAGGATGCTAGAGGGCTCTAATTCAGGTCTGTTACTACTGCAAGGTGTATAGGAGCACTAGGTAACGTTACTAGGAGAAAGTCTCTATTCCTATAGGTCTTGTACAAAAGGATACTTAAAAACTATCTACTACAGCAACGTGCCATGCTCTGCTTATATACTAGCCAGTGTCCTAGGAACTAGGGAAGTATCGGGACTTAGTAATGCCGGGATCGGGTGGATGTCGGATAGGTATCGGGCTTGGTAGGCTTGTGAGATACATTGTGGTTCTTACACTCACGGGCGAGCCGCCCACCCGGGCGAGTTGCCCACTTTTGCCAAGACCACACTAACTTACCCTTCCTATACTAATGCCTTAATAACAGAGCTAAATAAACGCGTTAAACAAGACTTAGATACAGCTTGCGCTTTAAGCTCTTAAACAAGACCCTAAACTCTTAGTATAACGCGCTGCAGCTGTCACGGTATCCTCCTGGATTCCCTGACACTGACTGGAATCAGGCCTATACTGCTGTGAACAGTACAGTTCTGATTCCTATCTGATTCCTATCTGATTCCTATCCGATATTGCCCCGGACATTACCCGGTAACCGAACAGACTAGCACACGAGTATATAAGCTGTGGCTACTAGAGTCTTGTTTAGTACACAACGTCTTGTACTTCACTTAGATACTGTACGTAGTAATTGATTAGGACTTCCCTAACAAGCTCTTAAGGGCCTACTTGTAGCGTCTTGTGACAGCAGCTATTTATAACGCGCTACAAATAACCCTACGTAATAGACGCGCTAGACAACCTTTACGCAATAATACTATAGCTAACTTACAGAATCTAACTAATATAGAGGAGGAGGTAATTATTAAGTATGTACTTAAGCTAGTTAAATAAGGATATTCTTTTTAGCTCTTAGATGTAGCTAATATAGCTAATTCTCTGCAAGAAGAGCGTAGTTTAGCCCCTATTAGCTTAAACTAGGCTAGTACATTTGTTTTACGCTAACTAGAGCTTAAAGTAAAGTTTAATTGTAAGTATAATTATAAGTAAGCCCTCTGTAAGGATTCTAGAGTTATATAGGGCTAGTTTAGCCTAGTAGCTAATATTAAAGCTAAGTATAGCATCTAGAATAACAACATGTACAACTTTAATAAGACAAGCTTTATAATAAGCTAGATAACCTAAGGAGTAGTTATTACAGCTTCTTCTATGCAAGGACAACTAAAGCAGGTTTAGCTAGGCAACTAGGAGTAGGTAACAGTCACCTAGGGTATTAATGCTACAGGATAGGCTATTCTGCCCTTTATTATCTTTAAAGCGCGCTACTACCTTAGTAGCTAGTATAAGGACGATGCCCTGCCCTAGGATTAGGTTATTGCTATCTCTAAGAACAGCTAGACTACTAATAAACTTAGTTTTAAGTAGATAAAGCACTTTAATAAGTACACAAAGATGCGCACTATTAGTACCTACTATTTGCTTATTATTAATAGTTATAAGAGCTATAACTCTACAGAATTCTAACAATACTATAAAGACAACAAGATTATAGCTATATGTATGCCTCTGCACTTATTACACCTCTTGTAGCTACTTAATATAGGTTATTTTGCCCCTTTAAAGTAGGCGTATAGGGAATAGGTTAATAAGCTAGTGCGTACCTAGATTAACTATATTATAAAGTAGGAGTTTCTGCTATGCTTTAAAGCAGCCTATAATAAAGCTATTACCCCTAGCAACATCTAAGGAGGGTTCTAAGGGGCTAGACTAGTCCCTTTTAACCTAGAACAGGTTATATTAGCCCTTAATGTAAAGTTATGCACACTATTACTACAACTCCCTACTAATAATAACTACTAGCAGTTGTAAACTCTAAAGAACCTCTTTAAATTTAGCTTGCAATTAACTCTAATTTAAGATAAGTATAAGAGATAATTTAGTAGCTTACTAACTTCTACTATAAGTGTAGTTAAACACCTCTTAAAGAGGGTAATAAGTATAGTATATAAGATAACTTTGCTTAAATAAGAACGCGCTAAGCTTTAAGGAGCCTTAGCAGCTGCTATAGAGCGCAAATTACATAAAAGAAAGTAAATTTAGGCAGGAGGAACCCTTACAGTTAAGGAAGGCTAGCAGTTAACTGCTCTAAAGGAGTTTAGCGCGCGTAGTGATAGTAAGAAGCTAAAGAAGAGGGTGCGCGCTAAAGGAAGTAAACTATCCTAACAACAGTGTAGAATATGCAGAGAGATAGGGCATAACGCGCAAACGTGCAAGAATAAAGTAGAAGAGCTCTCTAAGTAATATTATATGTTGCTTTACCCTATACTAGCCTAGAGTAGGCTAATGCAGGCTAAAGTAGGGTATAATAGTTAAGAGTCTTGGCAAAAGTAGGCGACTCGCCTAGGTGGGCAGCTCGCCTGTGAGGTACGTTATATAGAAATTAAGTTTATATAAGATATTTTTTAATTTAAATTAGAAGTAATTATAATTTAGAAGTATTAGGGTTGTATAAGAGACTACTAAAATATGCTTCTTAATTAAGCAAAAACCCTAACGCTAAACCTATTTTGCTGCGATTTAGTGTCCTCCACGCGCCCTTATAGTGGATAGAATTAATCCTAAGCACTATAAGAAACTAAAACAGCCCTATATATAGTAGTATTAGGTAATACGTTACAAAGATAAACAAGCTAACAGACGCTAAAAGCGCCTCTATCTAAGCTCCCCTATTATCACCGCCAAGCGCGCTCCACAGCCTGTCAGCACGCCTCTGTTGCTTAGCTGTGAATGTGAACAGCTCACGCGCGTCTTTTATCTTGTTTACTTGCCCCTGTCTGCGTGTTGCGCGTTAGGACTGCAGATTGTTCCTTCTATCTTCACTATTCCTACTATTACTGCTGTCCTTGTCGCTGTCCTTATTGCTGTTCTTGCTGTTCTTGCTGTTCTTGCTGTCCTTGCTGTCCTTGCTGTCCTCGCTGTCCTTGCTGTCCTTGCTGTTGGAGCAGCAACTAGGGGAAGCAAGTGCTTGTCCTACTACGCGCTGAAGCTGCTGCTTATTATCCTCTATAATACGCAGATAGAAGCACACAAATTAGACTATATAGCTTGCGTATACAGTCTAACTTTCTAGGTTCTGCAGATAAGCTATTAGCTAGGGGTTAATTTTGCTCTGTTTTGCGCTCTTTAGCTAGCGCTATACTTCTTACAGAAGTGTAGCTAGTCTCTTTATACTTCTCTCTACTAGCTACTTAGTTAGCTTAGCAGCTAGCTTAATCTTATATTTACTTTAATTAGGTCTATAGGCTTAATATACTAGATAAGTAAGATTTTAGTCCTTTAAGAACTTTAGCTAGCCTATATGCTTAAACTAGCCTATTTTATCTATCTTTGCAGCCTCTTTAAGTGTCTATAGCTCTTCTTTAACTTCTTATTATATCTATTTATACTTAGTAAGTAACTTAAAAATAATATTTTCTACTATAGTATTTTTATTAATTTAAGTATTTACTAAATTAATAATAAAATATTTTTATAGCTTGCTACTATAAAAAAAGCTCTAAACTTTTAAAGTATTATAGAGTAAGCTTTTCTTTCTTATCTATACTTACTAGTAATTTTTATTATAATATATATATATTATATCTTTATTAATAGTAATAAAGTAGCATATCTTACACTACAGTGTGTCTAGTAGCTCTCCTAGCTTATTAATTAGCTGTGCAGGCTCCTCTAGAAGCTCTATCTTAGCTAGGCTAACTATAGTAAGGTAACTAAAGTGCTTAACAATCTATTTTTAAGTTATAGTTAGTATATTATAATACTACAAAAGATATATGTTAAGATTAATAACTGTAGTACAGTGCTCCTTATATACTAAGATACTATAGTCTTCTAGAAAGTAAAGAGTATTATTATAATTATTAAGTAACATATAAAAGCCTTATTTATAGTATTATGCTCTACTGCTTGTTGTGTTAACTTGCTCTTGCAGTGCTAACAGACAGCTATCCTACACTAGCTCTATGCTAGTAACCCTAAGTTAACCCTAAGTAACTCTAACCTTAAGTAATTAGTAAAACTATAAAATTTAAGAAGCTATATAATATAAGTATTATTAAGATATATATAAGTAAGTTTTATATAAAAAGAATAGTAATTAAGAGTCTTATTATTAATAATTCTGCCCCTAAAGTTTTATAATTGCGCCTCTTTATTACCTTATTAGAATTTAGCGCTAAGCTGTTTTAAGCGAATTTAGCCGCGTAAAGGGCCTCTATTGTTACCTTATAACAGATAGGCATTATAGTAAGATTAAGTATAATTTCTATATGTGCAAGGTAGAAATAAAGAATATAAAGAATAGCAAAGCCTCTTAATAATTCTATCTAGGTCTAAAAGTAATAATTTATTAGTGTTATATTATAATATAGCACTATATAGGTGTTTTACTATTAGAAATACAGCACTTAGTAGACTAGTACACTTAGTAATAAAATATATTAAAGTTAAAATAAAGAATATAAATAATATTATAGCTTCTAAATAGTATTACTATAACCTGTAGGCTATATATAGATTATATAGTATTGTATAGCATTATTATAGAAGTATATTAGTAGTATTAAGTAGCTAAATTACTTATAGAATATATCATATAAATAGAGTTTTTATAAGAAGGGTTATAATTAAGTTTATTATTAATAGAAAGTTAAGTATTTAGAGTTTTTATAAGTTAGTTTCTTTATTACCTTATATTAATTAAGCACTAAGTAGTTTAAGGCGAATTTTGCTGTAAGAAAGGCCTTACTTATTACCTTATAACAGATAGTAGAACAGCCTAAAGTAGAACGCTATGCCTGTTTCGCTACGACTTTGTATCCCTATTGCGCCTTTATTGCAGATAAGGCCTTGCTTGTTACCTTCTAGCAGATAGGGCATAGATTAAGGGATACTGCTACGCTAGGCTACAGTAGGAGGGAATTGGCACCTAGCTCGTGTTGCATCTGCGCAATCTTGGGGCGGGGTGCGCGATTGCCTGAAACAGATGTAGAGGGGGTCGGCTCGCTAATGCATCATATACTAGGTCTCCTGCCTAAGAGAAAACACAAGCGCTGTCTAAGCCCACGCAAAGAAAGAGGCACCAGAGCTATACATAATCGAATCTCCCCAACTCTGAAGTTGCCAGGTTATACCTTTGGTCGTCACAGAGGGCATGATCAAACGTAGCCGTAGGTGCTGACTTTTATCGTAATCAAAGGAGTTAATAGCCATAACGACGTTCGGCACCTCCAAAAATCTGCCCTCTTGCTGGAACTGGCATGTGCCAACGTTATCGGCTTGTGGGCTATCCCAGGGACGTACATCCATGGTATTGAACTTCCCGCTAGTCATGTCCAACCTGTTGGACGGATAAGCCAGCCAGGTCACACCGACGCTGTAAAGGATAGAATCGGCCCATGAGTCGGCGTGAACAGTGAAACCTCTCTCGTCAATGTCTGTTGGATATACTCTGATGCGCCAGCCTTTGCTATTATCCATATCCAGCTCCTGAAGCCAGGTAATGACTTTGGGTGGTTCATCGAACGGCGTCGCAAAATTAATACGTTTCGCGTGCGTCAGCTGCGGTTGGCTCCACGAACGTTGCTCCTGAGTATTATAAACTCCAATTTGAACGTCTTTGAGGCCCGAGCTAATCTTTACGAAGGTCATGGACGCTTCGTATAGCAGAGTATCGGCCCAAGATTCCAAGGAGGCTTGGAACGAGGTGTTTGTAACCTCGCTGGCATAGGCCTTGATTCTGATGTTGGCAGTATGACCAATATCTAGACCCGTGAGACCAACAGCTATAGCTGACACAGGACCACCGAAATCTTGGTAGTGTACTGTCTTGTTGTTTTGTAGCTGAGTTTCGTCTGGAGGCCGTATATCCATCGTGCGAAAATGGCCTGTAGATGTCATCGCAAGTGATTTGGAACCAGCACAAGTGGTTCCATCAGACTCCGTTCCATCAGATGGGCTTGAGAATTGGCTGCAGTGTGCGGTGGCTGGAGAACAGCTCGCAATATCGTGGCCACTCTGTACTCTTGGCAAAAGTGGCGTTCTCCCGCCTTTCTCCATGTAAACATTGGCCTCGCTTGGGTTAAACAGCAGCTTGGCTATCGCATTATGCCCCTTCTGTTCAGCTTGGTGGAGTGCCGTTCGTCCGAAGTTATCCTCTACGCCGGCATTGGCTTTGCCGATAGAGAAGAGCAGCCTGGCAACCTCTTCATGTCCACTTTGCGCTGCTCGTAGCAACGGCGTCCGCCCAAAGCAATCTTTCGTGTCCACATCAATCGCCTTAGTCTGCAAGAGTAATTCGACCACTGCAGTATGTCCGCTCTCAGCAGCAAACGACAGCGGCGTGCGTCCACACTGATCCCTTAAGTTGACATCAATTCCTCCAGTGTCAAGTAGCAGCTGGACTATTGCCTCTTTTCCGTCCTGCGCTGCTGAACACAGCAGCGTGCGCCATTTTTGGTCTGAAAAATTGACGCCCTGCGTGTTCACATGTGCGCCTGCATCAAGCAGCATCTTCACCAACTCGTTGTTATAACGCCGAAGAGCTGCTCGAGCTGCGTCACCAAACTTTCCGCCCTGCGCGTTCACATCTGCGCCTGCCTCAAGCAGCATCTTGGACACTTCTGTACTGCTTCGCCAAGCAGCTGCTTGAAGTGCGTTGCCGTACTGTCCGCCCTGCGCGTTCACATCTGCGCCAGCATTAAGCAGCATCTTTACCAACTCGGTGCCGCTTCGATAAGCAGCAGTTTGAAGTGCATTTCCGTACTCTCCGCCCTGCGCGTTGACGTCTGCGCCTGCCTTAAGCAGCATTTTGATCAATTTTGTGCTACCGTCAAGCGTAGCTGCTTGAAGTGCATTGCCGTACTTTCCGCCCTGCGCGTTCACATCTGCGCCAGCATTAAGCAGCATCTTTACCAACTTGGTGCCGCTTCGATAAGCAGCAGTTTGAAGTGCATTTCCATACTCTCCGCCCTGCGCGTTGACGTCTGCGCCTGCCTTAAGCAGCATTTTGATCATGCTTGTGCTACCGCTAAACACAGCTGCTTGAAGTGCATTGCCGTACTCTCCGCCCTGCGCGTTGACGTCTGCGCCTATCTCGTGCAACATTGACCACAGCTGTTCATGGAGTCCTTTGTTTACAAGGTCTTGCAGCACAGACGCCTCACATTCTTCTTCACCCTCAGTTTCCAAGTTGATGTGTAGTAATTGTCGGACGACCCGATAACATTTCTTCGTCGCAGCCTGCAAAATTGCTAGCTTCTTGTCATGAACGACTATCACCTTAATATGAAGGTCGGCACTTCCCCAAGATAATACATCCATACCTCTACCAGGGTTTCCGTCGTCGAGTGTACCTCTGTACTGGTCAGCTAGCACAAGCTCAACTACTTCGTTGTGACACGTCTTTTGAACCCCGAGGTTGTCTGCGGCCCTATCCTCTAACAGAAATAATGCCGGGTCTTTCGTAACAGCTATAGTCGGGGATCTGACCTTGGTTTGGTCTATCACATTCGACTCAGAACCTGACTGGAGATGCGGGTATATAGCTTCTACAGTGTTTTCAAGTGCGGCTACCCAGTAAGTCACGTCCAGCGTCCTAAAATGGCTCATAAAGTTAAGGACTTCGTGGATGGCAAAGGGCTTTGATTGATCGATATGTGCGGACCGGAGCAGACGGGTAAGCACCTCATGAACGACTTGGGAAGTCGGCTTCTCGTAACTTATCGTAAACGTGCCAATGGGGTCTGATGACAGTCCTAACAAGGCGTATATCTTATCGCGTTCGTTCGTCGCTTTGCTTGCTTGAAAACGACGCAAAAGCTCCCGCAAGTCGCGTGTCTCTGTCCACCAGACCGGTGTTCGTATTGACTTTGCCATGATGTCTAGTTCAGGTCTACAGTGCGGCGGGAGGTCTTGTTCCATCAAGGAGACTGCATGAGCGAACAGTCCTGCTGGAATGGACTGGAGACCACAACAGACATCAGCTCTGTATGCTTTGGCTACCTCTTGTAAAATCCAGACCCTCGTGAACCATTCTCGATTCAGCATCTGCTGGAGCCCGACAGAGTGCTCTTCACAATGCCAGTCTCGGAGTGCTTCTTCTTCAAACAGTTTGATAGGATCAACATCTCGATATTCGTTGAGTGCTTCCATTAAGGAGATGATTTCTTTAGTCGCCTTGCCAAGCCAGAAGAGAACCTTCTCTGCAGTTTCGTAGATTCTTCCCATCTGCTTTACTTGTTGATTCCGCTCATCTGTGTCTTCCTGGTTTATGCAAATTGCATCAATCCATAGGATACGATCTCTGTCGCTCCGTCGCAAGCTGCGCAAAGCCGACCAAAGATTGTCTGTCACCCAGAGAAGCTTTCCATCCAGTATCATCCACTCAACAAGCTCGTTGCTTCCCCATGTATAGGACAGGGCTTCATACGGGGGGTGTTCTTCCTGTAGTGATGTCGAGAGGAGCTTGCATTCGATCTTGTTGCCGCAGCCCTTCAGCAGTTTCAAGAGTCGGAAAGCAGAGTCGGACCTGAGAACCGTGTACTGATATGGTTTTGTCGCTGGCGGCAGCGACAACATAGCGCTGGAGGTATCTGCGCTAACAATTATGCAAGCTGATACACAGATATACGAGGATAGATGGACCCTGTACAGGTATCTAGATGGTTCAGTCGATGCTTGTCAAAAAGACATCAGTGGTAGACTTGGGCAAATCTTACGATTGTCTACGAAATATGGTGGCTTTGCAAACTGTGACGTGGCTAGATCCTACTATTCAAGATGGAAGCAGATGATTGGTCCATGTCAAGCTGAGTACCTAAGCGCCGTACTTTCTCCACCCATTAGCTTACGCAGGCCCAGACACAGAACGTTAAATATAAACATTGTGGCTAGGCTTCTACTGCACGCCTGATCCGTCTGCAGTGTGCCTACTGCATTAGGGTCACGACAGTCACATGCATTGTGAATTGTGGGCCGGCTACTATTTCTGTACTAGTCCTGCGCACGAGCACAGCACATATATGGTGTCTATAGTCTACAAAGACAGTGACTGCTTGGTAGGTCTGTTACTTATTGCAATAGTCGCTTGACACTATGCTTCCAGAATCCTAGCCTGTATTGACATTATCGATCTTCTCTACAAGACGGGATCGCTGCTAGATCGTAGTTGGTCCGATTGGTGTTTCTGCGCTTTAGGCGTAGGAGCTGATCGCCCCTTACCCAGGCCTGCAACTCCCTCTCTAGCTCTTCCCGTTTGCGCTCTCTAGGTTCAACAACACCAGAAGTAGCCATCTCTGGCACTTGGGGTACTTGTACGCTGTCTCGCGGAGGTAAGACAGTGCCAAAGCCGAGGAAAGTATGCCAAGCTCGACTGAGGGAGCGATAGTTGTCCCTGAGCATCTTGCTGAAGCCCGGCCCCTCGTCGCGACTGCGAGCGTAGGTGATAGCTGCTCGCTTGGAAGAGTGAGTTGACTGCAGATCCATAATCGCGTCCCCTTCGTTCATGCCGTAGTCACGCTTGAATTGAAAGCCTTCAGGTAAGTGCTTGCTCTTGATCGCGTAATTACGATGCACAAGGCGAAGAATGTGACAGTTCTTGCACAATGATGGACGTTGCCTGTATACAAAACTAACATCACATAGATTGTATTCTAGCATAACAGGGAGCACAATAGATTTGCCGATCGTCTTGCGACAGCAGCGGCTGTAAACGGTGGTGAGGTCAGAGTCTAGGCTCAAGTTTCACAGGCATATGCAGGGAGGCATCAGAAGACTAGCTCCTTTTGAAGAACCTGATCGAGAAGAGATCCGAGGCATAGCGCGTCAGTATGCGTTAGGCTAGTAATTCTTGCGACGCTGAGTTCGGCGAATCTTGATCTCGTAAGTGAAGCAGTGCGAGCTTATCCTTGAGGATCGGTCCAGTTGGCCAACCCCGTTACGAGACAGCGCAAATCGTCAACAACGGGTTCGTCGCGCAGCGGCGGGTTTGCTGAGCCGGTCAACTGATGGCTGAAATGGCTGTGCATAAAGAACGCATATTATCAGACCCATCACGGAAATCATTGAAATCGCAAGCCATTATGACTTTCAAACATGCATAAGATACGTGCGCTGGCACAGTCACGCGGCGTAACACCGGTAAAAAGGAAGTAGGAAAGCACTTCCAGCAAAATTGCACAGTTGAGGGTTTGATGGAATGGCGGTCCGTTATTGGACGTATCCTTACTCTCAGTGATCATTACATCGTGTTTGTCGGACAATAGTCAGATCTCCGAAGAGCAGTAAAAGAGAAATGAGCCACCCAATGAATATGCTTTGATTGGTAGATCTATTGACTGATCAACAGTTGGGGTAGCATACAACCATCAACGTAGCAACAGCAACACTGCAGAATCTATCTATCATGATAAGCGTCACACATCTCCCGTCGAGGTCCTGTCGTGACGCACCCATTTCTGTGCGCTGGAAACGATAAGAATGCTCTCTATGCTCATCTCCTTTCTATTGCGTGCTCTTGACATGCCTGATGTTCTTTTTCTCCAAGCTCGCTGACGCTTTCTTCGAATGCTTTCTTCATCGCCTGCAAGTCTTTGCGGCGAGCGCGTAGACTATTGGACTCTGATGCGATGCTGAGAAGATCATCTTCAGACAGTCTACCGACACATACAGGATCGAAAGCTGTAATCAAGCCACTGATCAGATGGCACTCCACAACCTGGCGGCATACGTTGTCGACAAACGTCTTTGTTGCAACCTAGGAAAGTTCAGCTTGTTTCTTGATAGACACTTATAACTGATCATACTTTGTAGTAAGCATTAAGTGCTTCCAGAGATTCCTCACAAGCTTGCTCTGTCATGTCAACAACTACTCTGTTCTTTAAAGAGGAGCAAAGTTTGTTCAAATTAACTTGCGTGTTGCTCACATGCAGCTTCCCATTCCACTCATTCGCGAATGCATGATCCATAGAAGCCTAGAGATACTTATTTGCAGCATCAGCACGGGCGTTCTGAATGTTGTCTGTATAGTAGTGGTTATAGGTGATTAGGTGGGCAGCCTCGTCGAGCAAGATGTTTTCTAACTCATTGCGGGCATTTTCAAGATCAGAGTTTAGGGATTGCCGTATCCAAGCTCTGATGTTGCTGCGAACCTCGTCATCAAGAATTATATGATTCAGAACTGCACGAACAAAGCCGTTTACAATTGAGGACACAGTAAGAAAATGGTCTCTAGAGATTTCACCCTATCAGCTGCATTGCTCGTGGAACAACTTCAAGAGCACCTCCTAATTGTACGTTCCTGGAAGCTCGCGCCCGCGGTTATTAAGATAGATCTGTGATTGTCTTAGCATACTAGATTGAACTGAAGCATTCTAATTACCTTTTTAAACCACTCCATCATCTGCTTCTTGGTAACTCGCACTCGTCCATTCAAAGCATCTTCATCAGAGGTGTCAGAATTGTTTGAGCTCTCAGATTGATCAGGTTCACTACTCCTTCCGTTTATATCCTCCACCACTTGACACTTTGCAGCATGCATTCTCATGTACGCAGCAAATTTTCATTAGCTAAGTAGATGCTAGCTCGTAAACAGTTGACCATTGTTTCCTTGGAGCTGAAGAACATGGCATCTCAGCCACCGTAACTACCATCTATGGCAGCTTTTGTTAGACTCAAGAATTCCATGCTAGCATGGGTCAAAAACAGGAGGATCTGATCGACAGTCAATCTTTCTGGTCCGATCTTGGCCAGTTCGCATTCCGTATCTCTTAGTAGTGTCTATACTTCTTTGCGGACCTTTAGTAATTTTCGCTCAATGTGGTAGTCAAGAAGCCTTTAAAGAGAGTTTCGAAGGTTGTTGATCCCAACTCTCGTGTAATCCAGTTTCTCCTCATTCCAAGGGCTAGAATGAAAGAATGAGTTCTCCTGTCGCTGCCTTTCTTCCCAGATCAGTCCTTTACTGATGTCCAAAGGCGATAGGTTCTTAAGCAGGAACAACCCAAGCTTTAGCTTTACGCGATCTAAGTTTTTAGCCAGATTTGCAATTCAAAACTCAGTGCCTATGTTACTAAGGTCCGGCTTTATGATGATTCAAACAGTACGTGCGCCTGCCTTGTCGAATTTACGTGCTCTTTGAATAATCCCTTGGGTGTCAATATCGTTGGAAGCCGGCACGACGGCGAGAATGATGGTTCGAGAGCTCTCCAGATAGCTATCTACAAGATGCTCTACCGTTTGCATGTCTTCAACATTTTCTGGCACTGAGATAAGACCAGGGAGATCCACAACCGTAAGATGGAGACCAGTGTTTCCAAAAACTTCCAAGCGAAGGACACTGACGCAAGGTAGATCATTGAAGCCCGTAAGTTGCCGCTCAAATGTAATCATCCTGAGCTGTTCATCCTCCATACGTGTAGCGCTGGGGAGCACTTTTGCGATAATTTCGTTCTTTTCTAAGCAATAACAAAGAATGATCTTAGTAGCAAACCTCGTGCATACTCCATCTTGTCCTGGAAACGGCACTCAAGTGATACCTTCAAGAACCGAGCTTTCACCCGCTGATTGATCTCCACAAACTACGAGTTGAGGGAGCGAAATGTGATCACTCACACCCTTTGCTCTGATTTGGTCAATCTGGTTTAGTCGCCTTGAGGAGCCACTCACCTGGAGCCGAATAAGACCATTTGCATTTTCCTGGGCCAGCTTTACCCACTCTTCTTGCGGCGATTCCGTTTTCTTGTCAGGCTTGCCCTTGCGAGTATCTGTTGCTTGAGTTCCAGGAGCTGTCGGTTTGGGAATCTCTCCCACCTTATACTACAGATATTGAAGTGACACCCTCTGATTGCAGCCCACATGCAAGACCTCAATCTCAATAACTGCAACCAAACATCAATAGTAACTGGTTGCGGTAGAACAGAGCACTCTAAGCCGTTTACATGTAGAAGCGAGATCAAAACACCGCAGGTTTTAAGCGATGCTTGCATGGAACGCGTATTTCCATGGAATGGATCTTTTTTTCCAATATTCTAGTCCAACTCCATACCATAGAAGTAGGAAACCGTTAGACTGTACAGATACAACCATGCCTTTGCGATATTATAACAGAACACAGCAATCGAAAGAATATCTTTCGATCTCGTACAATGTGTGTCGACTTCCTCGTCGTGAGCGTGATCCACAGTAGCTGGAGAACCAAACTTTTAACACCTAACGAAGTCCGAACAGCTTGGCGTTTACGATGATAGCGGATCACTTAGGCAGATCACATTTGAGCATTCTCTACACACCGTTTGCGCCATCAAGACAGAATTATCTGCAACATTCCAAAGTCTACATATCTTGCGAAGCCCGAATTAAGCCAATTCGATAGATATTTAATGACGTGCACAAATCGATTCCCACTGGCACCTCTTGCCTCATGACGCGGGATCTCAGTCCGATAAGGAAGCGATGTAACGATTGCAACGGATGTTATAGAAAGTGCCAGCTCCCACGAATTGGGATGAGTCCTACGCTAGAGATAGACATGCCTCGATATGCTCAACTGCTGCAATGATGTAGCTGTACATATTGTAGGAGCTTGTTGTTGTTTCCATCTTGTTTTCTATTTGAACGCTGGATCTTGTGGCTGGATATCCTTGGTGCCCAAGAACACTTAAACTTATATCATTACGGCTCGTGTATATTCCTTCTATATCCGGACGAGCTCCTGTTTCCCTCTGAGAACCTCAAATAAGGTCATTAGAATTTGAAATATGACTATGATTTGTACATCCGCCTAGTCGCTTCAGCCGAGTATCTTCAGTTTAAACCACATGTAAACGGCAGAGACCTGCAACCTCGATAAACCTTTCTGGATACGCTTCCAATCAACCAGACCAAGGATCGACGATATATTCCCTGCATTCGTGAGATCTACTTTTGCCGTCGAACTCATGTTCACCGTGGGGGTCCTATCGAGTCCTTACACTTCATCAAAACACTCGGTCTGAAGCTTGAAGGGTAAAAGCTAACAGCAAAGAGCTATCGTAACGAAGGTAGCATTGGAGAAGGAATGTAGCTAAATTGCATAAATGTCAAATGTAAACACACGCTACCGAACAAAGCTATTGACACGGCGAGGCGTAGTGTGTTCACACTTTCAGCGGGGACGTATTCTCGATCATGTGCTGTGATACTACGTTATTTCCCAAAAGCTTGATATGAAGACACTGCTATCGAAAATCTTGTTCCATATGTTGCAAATGCATGTAGATCATCATTCTATAGCTTCCGCACGAGTGACACCCAGCACGGCTATATGGTTCTGCCCTGCAATCTCTGCACCGCACTCTGGACAACCGGCCAGCTCCATGGGCATACCACACTCCCCGATAGCGAACTGCACGTCTCTGTTAAGCACAATTCCCTGAATTTAACTGTAGTATACATACTGGATGTCCATTAGCACAGTTGTACTTATGCCCTGAATGCGTCGCACTTCCACCAGGACCTCTCACCATCGCGGTTTGATCATTGAAAGCTCGTCAGCTGTGATATCCTCATACGTCTCTTTTCCCAAAAAGTTGAGTGTGTCGGTAACTGCTTGTTGTAGACTAGCTGCACCACGAAAGTTTTGCTCACAAAGGTCCTTTGCTTGCTCGAGAAAACCCTTGGCCATCCCAAGATACTTGCGAGCTGTCTCGCGGTCCGTTGACTCAACCAGACCTCACGTCATGAATGAATGAGCGATTCGCACACAGTAAAGGGATCCTTCGACGGCGAATTTTGGTAGTGATGCCTCTGCGGATTTAGTAACAAATTTAGCGCAAGACTCAAGATACGAACTTGTCGCAAATACAGACGATCTTCTTGAGAGTATTGAACAGGCGGCCGGAACGCCATACTTGACTTTGAGTTTTGCCACAATCTGATATTTGTCCTCCAATATCATACATTCGGTCTTGATCTGCAGCAGTTTTGCACCATGTGTGATTCGATCATCGCATGAGCCGGCCAATTGGCTATCTTGCAATTGTAAGGCTGCCAGTGTGGTTCCGAGGGAATTGCTTCTACACATTGAGTGACGAATGGCCTTTTGCAATTTTCTTGCAGGCTGATGACGTGGAGGTGGCCGATTTTGGAGCCGTACGGCAGTAGAGCGAAGCTGCATGCAAGTCTGGTATCGCTTGTCGAGCTTTCTTGCGATATCTCTAGATTCGCGCTCAAGGAATTTGGGGTAATTCGGTACAATACCTTCACTGGTAAACATCAATAAGCTTTTCTCCAATTCATGAATTACGTTGTTCCGAGTGCTCTCTTTCTCTTGGAGTTCTGTTTGGCCGGTAACAATGAATCGCTTTGACGTTTCATCAATCACAGCACGGTTGATAAGCCTGTTGTATCTTTGCGTTGCAAATTGCCGTATCGGGACTTGACAATGTAGACGAACACCTAGAAATTGTAGGAGCCATTGAACCGAAATCTGTTGCATCTTTTGCAGAATACCAAGAACTGGAACGAAAGTCGCTGGAAGAATATTATACCAACATCCGTGCCAGCAAGGTCTTAGTCCAGCATGAGACACAAAATTTCCTCACCGAATAGCAACTCCAGCATATACAAACGCAGACCAAGTCAACATATGTTTGCTGTCAACCGACGCTTTAATGAATATTGACACAAGCCAGCCTCTATATTTGGAAACACGTCCTGCATCATCCTCACGGTTACGTCAGCGATGGCTTTGTTGACTGGAATTTTTGCGTTTCCTCGAAGATCGTGCGAAATCGGTCGGAGTAACCACCATTACTGAGGTGGATGATTCAGGACCCTTGCATTCATTGAACAGTGTAAGAATATGTTATCTCCGAATTAGTTGATACAGACAAACAGTAGTATCAAGATCTGCGATCAGTTGGAACCTATCCACTCTCGAAAGACCTGTGGTCTCCCAGGTCATGAGGCCCGGCCGATCTTTGTGCGATTTCAGTACAACCTGTATTCCACCTATTAGACAGGGACTGCTGATGTGCATCGGAGTTTTTGCAAGTACTACTTTCTTTTCTTGGCTCAGGTCCTGAACTTCCTGCTGTATAGTTGGAGGTAGGAAGGTTTCTTGTGGGGCCTCGTGCCCAATAACTTGGCACTTATGTTCTTCTTCTGCTAAATATGTCCAGAAAACATCATCACTTGTACAAGTATGATGTTTTCGAGGCCTCTTTCTCTCTTCAGACTCAGAATACCAGAGGCTGATTCGTTTCCTAGTACGCTTTCCTAGTTGCTGTGTTGTTTTTTCTGTTCTGTACTCCAATTCGGCCTCCATGTCAGCCACGACGGGGTTGATACTTTATGTGCAGTCATGGGATGGCTGATTTGCCTCAACCTCTACACTGGGTTCTCTATCGTTGAAAGAACGATCTCGCTGAAACGTCGAGAGTAAACTATCGAGCCCCACTTTCTTGAAGACATGTGCATCGGCCGCTACCTGCTGAGCATTTGTCGATGAGCGTTGCTGTATCGAAGGGCGTTTCGATGAGATGCTGTCATTGCTGCTCGCGATTGACGACGAATGGTTCGAGGCTACCACATTGGACACGGATTGCGCAAGGCAGCCAACATCCAGTGAGTCTGGACGATCAACTAAAGACAGCATCGTGGGATTGGCCGACTGCCCCGCAGGCGTAAAGATGCTGGGCATCGTCAGAATGCTGTCACGAAGAAGACCGTTCACCTAACTGACCCAAGGAGGCGCATAATCATGAGAACAATGCCATTTTCTCCCCCTTAATCAAGATATACGACTGCTATGATGGCGCTATCGGCTTCAGCAAGCACACGTGGTGCATGTGCACCTTTTTGCTTATTGACTCTGATATGTCTGCTGATCCCCGTTTGTATTGCAATGGATGCACAGTGTTTATTGCTGCTTCCCTGAAGTTATTGATATCAGCTTAGAGAGATTAGCCTTCGTGTATTGTGTGCGCTCTTGTCCTCACCTCTCGTTGCTCCTGCTTCGAAAGCGATGTAGTTAAGTAAGAATTCACTGAGTGCAGTACCAATTTGGGCCAATTTCCGATTTCCATGCCACTCTGCCTCAACTGGTCTAGCTGCGGTCAGCGCTTTGAGCAAAAATTTATATGCGTGCCACAGTGTGTAATTGATGATACCCTCGATGGCTCGAGCGCTGTCAGTTGACGCCATTGGTTCGGATTGTATAGCAATGCCTAGGTGATTAGATTCAAACGATGGAAGAAGAGAAGGAACAGGCGGTGCAGAAACTAGCTATAGAAATTAAGAAGCGCTGTGATATGATCAACATTCACATGACTATACATGCCGTGCTACATGTATTGTGCCTGTGCTTGGTACTCTGTTCAAGCTATTCCCAATATGGTCATTGCAACAAGTAGCGGTTGAAATGCCTTGTTTTAGCTAGTGCGATGGCACTGTCCGCTTCCTCATCAGCCTTTAATTGCAGAAGCGCGGCCATCGCAGAATCATCCAGAAAATACTGGCCGCAGCTCGATATTCCGCGCTCTGTTTTACGCAAAACACTCTTCACGTGCCAGGCTTTACAAATGTTCTGTCTACCAAAAGCTCCACGCTGCAGGAAGCAGCGCAAGTCATTGCGAGTCTTTCACTTTATACTGTACTGTATCTTCCGAAATTGCACCGGAGCTCATCGTGAATTGAGTCCCACACGCAGACACGGTCAGACGAACTCGGCCTTTCACTGTAAACACGGTGACGTAGTGTCATCAGAGCGGCGCTTGCCATTGGAGACTGCTCACGGTGCGCGCCGATCTCAGCTTGCAGGCACTGACAAAGTCAGCGTTATTTCATCCAAAATCATCAATAAGGAGGAACTGCCACCTCTCACCGCCGTTTACGTCATGACCATCCCCTTTGCCACACTTGTTACCGGCTGCTACAGAAACAATGTCAGCCACAATGGCCCCAGACAGAGAGCCATTTTGGTGATTGTGTGATCCTGAGGCAGAGGACCTTCTGATAACAAAAACCGATGCGCCAATGTCACATAAGCGGAGGAATCATACCCAGACACGACCAACGAATCGCTGCGAGACCAACAAACGTTTGAAACAGAACAGTACACGACAAAGAACTCGGCTTACCACACGTGTGTAATGAGATATTGTCGTGAGAAATGCTCTTCGCTTTGACGAAATCAGTCATAGTTTCATGTCAGCATCCGAAGCTTGGCTGACCCCAATCAAGAAGGCGCTGAGTGCCAGCATTTCCTGCTGTCCACTTGTCATTCTGACAGTGCGTCGATTTGCTCTGCCTGTCATATCTTTTCTCGGGATGAGCGGTCTCAACGCGACGCGTCAGCGATGAAGTATGGGACACTACTTACTGCCATCACATAACTCATGTCTGCGTGTACATCGCAACCCAGATCGCACGTAGCATAATGCAATTGTATTGTGTCCAGAACGGACCTGTAAAGCTGTACGCATATGGAAGAGACTTCCATGCCTTTGTGCTCCCGGGGAACCAAATCGTAATCTATTCACCGGCGAGGAAGCGGGCCGCGTTTCGAAGATTCTTTCTAAACGATAATTATACGTCAATTATAGCCACCTCGGAGTTGTTCTACGTTGGTCTGACAAATGGAGAGGTCCTAGAATTATGCTTTCAAGATGACACCGTCCGGTATACCTACATTGAAAATTGATCCCCTCAGCACCTGGTGTGGTTTCCCGATAAACCTAGGTGGAACACGAACCATAGTCCTTGGGGTTCCTTCAAAATTCTCCTCGTAACGGTTACCTACAGCAGGCGCGACCATCTAGTCGTTGCTCGCGCTAGTACTGTCAGTCACATAGCATTTCCATACGCAGTCAAACTGCACAAATTCGATGCAAGCGCAGATCAGTTCATCTTAGTCTGCAAAACTCGAGATCATTTCGTGTTGCGAAGTATCGGGCCCAAGCATTCACATGGAGCCAGAGCGTATGACAAACTATGCAAATAAAGTCAAGACATTTTGATTTCTTTTGATTGGAAACCTGTTGATGTGTCCAAGCATGGCTGTCTAGCATTTCGAAGAGGTGCAGAGTAACGTCCCCTGCTCGTAAGCGAGAAACGCCCCTCAGCGAGATGGATTCACCTTCTTCGCACCTTAAGCATCCCCGCATGCACCTAGACACAGACAAGATAGTCGTCTTCTTTACCTTTCTCTCTTCCAAGTCATGCAAAGTAGCAGAAGAAATACACTAGTTTTAATAAGACTGGTGTTTATCTTATGCGCAGCTCCAGCAACTACTTTGCCTTCTACCTTTGCTCTGTCGCTTAATATTCGCTTCTTGCGTCTCTAGGGAGGTGAAGTAATAGGTCTAGCTCTAGCACACATTGCTATAGTTTGCAGAGACAGCTAGGCTCTAGTTGTGTAAGATCTAAGGCTATCTCTATGCTAGACGCAATTGTCCTTAGTGCTGTGCGTTTTAGTAACGTAGGTGCATAGCGAGCGGCGCACCAGGGCGAGCGGCGCACTTTTGCCAAGACCACACTAAACCTTACCCTATTATAGCCTAAAACACCACACTTTAGTCCTGTACAGGGCAAAACAAGCTATAATATTACTTAGAGACTACTTCTACGTTATTTTTGCACATTTGCGCATTATGCCTACTCTCTCTGCACTGTCTACAGTATTATTAGGAGGGTTTACCTCCTTTAGCGCGCACCTGCTTCTTCCCCTTCTTTCTATTACTACGCGCCCTAAACTCCCTTAGAGCTACTAACTGTTAGCCTTTCTTAACTAGTAAGGACCCTCTCTCTTAAATCTACTTCCTCTTGTGTGTTTTGCGTTATATAGTAGCCTTAGCAGCTACTTTAAGCTTATAGATCTGTTTTTATGCTAGCGCAAGTTTATATAATAAGATAGCTCTCCTCTTTATGTAGTGCTTAATTACACTAAAAATAGAGGTAAGTAAGCTACCCTATTCCCTCTTATACTTATTATAAATTAGAGTTAATTATAACTTAAATTCTAGAGTTTTACTTAGATTTTATAACTGCTAGGGCTTATTATTTATAAGGAGTAGTAGTAATAAGGTGCGCAGCTTTATATTAAGGGTTAATATAACCTGTTCTAGGTTAAATAAGACTAATCTAGCCCCTTAGAACCCTCTCTAGATGTTGCTAGTAGTAATAGCTTTCTTATAAGCTAATTTAAAGTATAGTAGGAACTCTTACTTTATAATATAGTTAATCTAGTTATAAATAAGCTTATTAACCTTATTCTTATACACCTTCTTTAGAGGGGTAAAATAAGCTACATTAAGAGGCTATAGGAGGTGTAATAAGTATAGGGGCATATATAGGGTTATAATCTTATAATTTTTACTATATTACTAAAATTCTATAGAGTTATAGCTCTTATAACTATTAATAACTAGTAAATAGTAGGTACTTACATTGTATGTCTTTATATACCTATTAAAGTGCTTTAACTAGTTAAAACTAAGCTTGTTAGTAGTCTAGCTGTTCTTAGAGATAGTAATAGTCTAATCTTAGGGCAGGATGTTGTCCTTATACTAGTTAGACTAGTAGTAGCAGGCTTTAAAGATAATGTAGGGCAGAATAGGCTATCTAGTAGTATTAATACCCTAGATAACTGTTACCTACTCCTAGTTACCTAGCTAGACTTGCTTTGCTTGTCCTAGCTTCCCTATATCTATAATAACTTTCCTACTACTTATTTAGCTTATTATAAAGCCTGTTTTATTAAAGTTATATATATTATTATCTAGAATACTATACTTAGCTTTAATATTAGCTATAAGGCTAAACTAGCCCTAAATTACTTTAGGATCCTTACAGAGGGCTTACTTATAGTTATACTTGCAATTAAAGACTACTTTAAGCTCCTCCTAATGTAAAACAAATATACTAGCCTATTTTAGGCTAATAGGGGCTAGACTGCGCTCTTTTTATAGAGAATTAGCTATATTAGTTATAGCTGTAAGCTAGGGGGGCTCTTTTTATATTACTAGCTTAAGTATATATATAATAATTACCTACTTCTTATTATTAGTTAAGTTCTATAAGTTAGCTATAGTATTAACTTCTAAAGGTTGTCTAGCATGTCTTATATAAAGTGTAGTTTTAGAGGTACTATAGATAGCTGCAGTACGTTATATAGAGAGCTTTGCGTCTTTTTTAAGGGCCTAAAGTATAAGCTAAATTTAATACTTTTTTAATATATTAAATTTTAGTTATTATTAAGGTATTAATATAGAAAGTAAGGTTTAGTGTAGTCTTAGCAAAAGTGCGCCGCTCGCCCTAGTGCGCCGCTTGCTATGCACCTACGTTATAACGTGTTTCATAAGCAAGTTAGCCACCTAAGCGAGTCGGCCACCTAACACCACTAACACGCCTGCGCAACACCACGTAATCTATATATAGCCTAGAGGTTGCAATGATACTATTTAGAAGCCTTGCTATTATCTACGTCCTCTATTTCTACCTTGCACGTGTAGGAATTATGCCTAATCTTACTACACACACCCTCTTTGCAGGCGTCTTACTCTTACTACAAACTTTACGCTCCTTTTTAGTAATTAAGTTAGCTACCTTACTAACTATAAGGGCCTTCTCCATGCATGTATAACATTGCTTATAGGTCTTATACTTTGTAGATGCTTCTATAGCGTCTTAAAGGTAGCTTATTTCCTTCTACATTAACACTATATTATAAGCTATTTGCTAAGCGCTCTTTGCTAACTATTTAACCTATTTATCTAACAAACTAGCTAGAGTCTCTAGTAGATTTATATCTACTTTTAAATCAGATTTAACTACTTCTCTTCTTTATAAGTGTTGCGTAGTGTCTTTAGCTTCTAGGTAATATTGCTAGGTTTTAGTAGTATAGGCGTGCGTAGGCGCATATTAAGCTTTAATAGCATAACCTCTAGGTTATATAGAACTAGACTAGCACCTCTAAAGCCTACTTAAACATTCTCTAGTATAAATATCTTCTTAAAGGTTACTTTAAAGGCTAGTAAGAAGGTCTTCTTATTAATATAGTAGATGCAATTATACACTAAGGCTAAAACCTTGTTACTATATAGGCGCTTTAGCAGCAAGAAGTAAGTAATATTAAGTAGCTATAATAAGTGCAATAAGTATAGAGGTATACAGAGAGTAACTATCTTCTTTTCCTTGTAGCTATCCTAGAAATCTACTAAGCAGTAGCTCTTGTAGCTATTAATTATAAGTAGCTAATAAATTCTAATAGGCTTTATATGCATGTTAAAGTGTTTAAGCTAAGTAAGTACTAGATTATTATTAGTCTAGCTAGTAGAACTAATATTAATAACCTAGTTGCGCAGAAGGTTCTTAGTAAACTAGTTAGAGATAAGAAACTTGCCTGCAAGGATAAGAGATAGTAGGATTACCTTCTCTGTTAACCTAATACCTTGTACTAGATTAACCTACTTATAATTGCTAGGTTAGAGTTTCTTCTGCTTCCTAGGCTTCTCTAAGCCTATTACTACTAGCTGTAACAAGATCTTGCCTATTAGGAAGCTAGACTTATTAAAGTTATATATATCCTTATTGTAAGAACCACAATGTATCTCACAAGCCTACCAAGCCCGATACCTATCCGACATCCACCCGATCCCGGCATTACTAAGTCCCAATACTTCCCTAGTTCCTAGGACACTAGCCAGTATATAAGCAGAGCATAGCACGTTGCTGTAGTAGATAGTTTTTAAGTATCCTTTTGTACAAGACCTATAGGAATAGAGACTTTCTCCTGGCAATCGTTTACCCAGTGCTCCCATACACCTTGCAGTGGTAACGGACCCGAATCGGAGCCCTCTAGCATCCTGTGTCGTTACACTTATCTAGAATACTATACTTTGCCTTTATTAACTAAACAAGCGTAAACTAGGGCTAGAGAACTACTAGGTCCTTGTAGGCAGCTTGCTAGTAGTTATAAAAGCGTGTCTATTGTGTTTGCAGCTTAGAGGTATGTTTTATAAAGTTATTAACCTAGTTCTTACTAATAGGCTTGTTTATTATCTTAGTTTAGCTATTAGTTTCCTTATAGTAGGCTGTTAAGAGTTTAACTTTAACGTTAATAATCTAACAGAACTTAGACTAGAAACTAGACACAAACTAAGGACTATGATTAGACATAATTAACTTAGGAGTATGTCTAAAACAATAGGCCTATTGCATAAACAGAGAAGCTATCTCTTATGCTGTAGTTGTCTTGTAGCAAGGTATAGTAATAGCCTGCTTAGTTAGACAATTAATAATAACTAGTATCTAATTATACCTAGCTTTGTTTTTTAGAAAATCCTTAAAGTCTATATATAGGTGCTGTATAGGTTTAGCTAGAATAAGTAAAAAATATAAATACCTACAGAGTTAGGTTTGCCTTAAATAACCTCTATAACAGAGTATATAGTTCTATACGTAATGTTTATAACTTGCTTCTATACTTTGCTAGTAGTATTATTATAATAGTAACTAGTAGGTCTTCTTTGCACTAGAGTAAGCTGTTAAAACCTAGTTAAAGACCTCTTAAATAAGGCAAGTGTATAATCTTAAGTCAGCTAAAACACATAACTAATTATAATACAAGAGTAACCTGTTATAGTTCTAATAGCCTAGGACTATGTAACAGATAGGCGCCCTGCCCTTGACATCTATACTACAAGACGTCTCTGCCTATACTAAAAAGGTAAGCACAAGAATTCTAAAGCTAGAATTCTTAGCGTAGTATAATATATATAGTACTAGAGCCTCTAGTATATATAACTAGGTTGTTATAGTATAGGTCTAGCTTAGTAACTAAGATTATGCCTGTACTAGGTGCTGCTTTGTACACAGGTAGAGCTTTATAAGAGCTACTTAGAGTAGTTTAGTTTCCTAAGGTTATAGATATCTTAGAGGTATTTAAAATATTAAGGTTATACTTTAAGTAAAGCTTATAAGCACTATTTAATTAGTTCTTAAGAATAAATATAGAATAAAAGGCTAAAGAGGTTAAGGATTGCAATAAAGAGTACAGATGCTATCTGTCTGTCTTAAGAGTAAAGAGTAATAATAAGTAGTATAGAGTAGACTGTCTATCTTAAAGGTTAGGTTAAGATCTAATAACTTAGATTGTTACTTAGGTGTAACAACCTAGTTACATGTAGCTAGAGAAGCGAGGCTTACTCTAGTACTATATATATTATACTACGCTAAGAATTCTAGCTTTAGAATTCTTGTGCTTACCTTTTTGGTATAGGCAGAGACGTCTCGTAGTATAGATGTTGAGAGCAGGGCGCCTATCTGTTACATTAGGTTAAACACAAACTATAAGAGTTATATTTCTACTTACTATATACTGTAGTGTCTTATAAAGTCCTAGAGCCCTATAGAACCTAGTCTTATAAGATTATAATACTAGTAAGATAAGAAGTAACTCTTATTAGTTTGTTATTCTAGAATCCTAGATTTAGTTATAACTTGTCTTACTAAGACACTTTACTTATTTAGGCCTAGCAGTTCTATACACCTTTATTATCTAGATAGGGTATAGCCTCTAATAAAGTTATTATCCTGTCTTATAAAACTTTCTACTATATATAGCTATACCTTCTCTAGACTCTTATTAAGGTTTGTAATATTAAAATACCTATACTTAGAAAATATATAGAAACTATAGAAAAAACCTTAATAACTATAAGAAGTAACTTCTATAGTATTTGAAAGAAACACTACTAAGAATTAAACCTCTAAATGAAAACTTATTTAATTTTTAGAGGATACTCTTTAACTAGAGATTGATAATAAAATATACTAGAAATAAGAAACATAAATTAAGCCTTAAAAACGGCTAGCAGCTGTTAAAGAAATATAGACAGGCTAATTAGGCGCTGCTACGTTTAGATTAACCTAGTACTCTAGCAGCAAACCTTTAAAGGCACTCTAGGTACTAAGTAACAAGTTTATAGCTAGACCTCTAGGAAGACTATTAAATGTAATAGTGCCTTCCTCTAACTTCTGTTCTTTAATACTATGCTTCTTAATAGAGATTACTTCTTAAGCATAGTAATCTAGTAAATCTATTTACTAATATAACTACTCTTTACGCACGCATGCAACTTGTAATTCTTCTAATGCTTTCTTAGAAGCCTTAAGCGCTTTATTCTATACTTTGCAACTTTCTTTTATTTGCGCCTATAACTTCTCTTTCTCTTATACTAGACAAGTAAACTCTAAATTAGTTACCTGCATATTCTAGTATTAACTACGCTTTGCGTATTTACTATATTTTCTAGAATAAATGTGCACTTTATATATATAATTGTTCTTTTAAAAGGTAGAGCACTGCTAGACTATAACTTCTCTAAATACCTTAATAAATTAGTATAGCTTATAATAGCAGACTATACTTAACTTAGTAAGTTGTTTAGGTATTATTAAAATAACTTACCTAAGAACTAAGTAGGGCCTGCGTTATATAAATAAGCTTAAGAGACTAAGCTAAGATAGAAGAGAGATAGTGTTATAATTCTAAGAAACATAGAGTAGGAAACAACAATCACAGAATAGACAGCTTAGTTAACCTACATAGAAGGATATTACAGGACAAGATAATAGTTTATAGTTATAGCTATTAGAGTCTGCAAGGTAGCTGCTAACTTAGGTTATGTGTGCTAAGCAGCAGGCTTAGTATTAATTAGTGTAATTAGTAATTAGTCTGCTTAGTGCTTAGTATAATTAGTAGAGCTAAGACTACTAAGCAGCCTGCATCTTCTACATATCTTCTTAGTATATAGCATAGCAGGAACATAACTCTTATAGTTTGTGTTTAACCTAAGTAACAATCTAAGTTATTAGATCTTAACTTAACCTTTAAGCTAGACAGTCTACTCTGTACTACTTATTATTACTCTTTGTTTTTAAGACAGATAGATAGTATCTATGCTTCTTACTGCAACTCAAAACCCTTTTAGCTTCTTATTACTATATTTATCCTTAAGAACTAATTAAACAGTGCTTATAAGCTTTGCTTAAAGTATAATCTTAACAGCTTTATGCTACACTCTTTTAGTAGTTTATCTATTATATCTTATATATCCGCCTCTAAAGAAGGTAGCATATAATTAGACTTCTTAAGTATATATAGTATAATTACCTTTTCTTCTAGCTTTATTACATACTCTATATCTAGCTTATAGTAACCTTAAGAGTATTATCTAGTATATTAATTGCGTACTGTTATTTAGAGCACACTATATACTATAGTAGTATATTCTAGACTCTAAAACTACTTTTACTAATAGTTAAGAATAGTTAGTAAAATATTCGCTTTAGTATAAGTATGTTATATATTATATAGTTAAGCTATTATCTATTATATAGTCAAGCTATTATCTATTATTATTATAGAAGTATATTGCTAGTATTTAGTTAGTAACTTGCTTAAGTAGGCAACATGCTTATAAACTTTGTTAAAAGGTAGAAATAAAGAATATAGATAATAGCAAATCCTCTAAATAATACTAGGTAGGTCTATAAATAATTATTTATTAGTATTATATTATAATATAGCACTATATAGGTGTTCTAGTGTTAAAAGTACGCTATTTAAGCCTTAGTAGAGTGCTCCGCTTAGTAGTAAAATATATTGATTAATATAAGAAGAAATATAGTAATTTCTAGCACTACTTATAAAGTCTATAGAAGGATATAGCTCTAACACTATGTCTTAATAGTAAATACATCCCTTAATTCACCCTGTAGCCTATTCTCGAGATCTGTAGGTCTGTACGTGCCGGTAATAACCTCAAGAGCACGTTTTCCAAGCTCAGCTAGAAGCTGGGAAGTTTGCCCTGGCATCCACTGTATTGCGAACAGGAATCTCTTGTCCTTGGCTCCGAGTGTTCCTCCAATAATCAGAGTGAATGGCTTCTGGTCATCTTTGTTCGCTTTGATCTCGCCTCGAAAATGCATCAGCTGAATATCTACAAGAGCGTCAAGGACGTCTGTTGCAAAGCCTTTGACTGCTTCGTACGCAGCTTGGTCCAGTGCCTTGAATTCTTCAAGTGCTTTCTTGGCCGCTATCAGAGCGAAATTGTTCTTCTGCGCAAAATCCACGGCGTCCTTTGCGAGGATGTACCCGGACGACTCAATAAATTTGCCTGTTTCTTGTAGTTGTTTGCTGAGAAGAGCGGAACGTGCGATCTCTTCGTCTTCTTGCCTCTTGAGCTCAGCCTCAACTTTATCGCGAATAAGTTGCGCAGCGATCTTCAATCTTTCAAAGGATAGGTTGCCTTCGTTGATCGCGGCCTGGAGCTCCTCGAAGGCTTCGTTGGCCAGATGCTGCAAAGATGCGATACGAGATTTGAAACCTTCGATGAGAATGTCCAATGCCTGCATTGCTGATACCATTGCCTGTTTCAAAGATTTGAAGGCTTCAGATTGCAAGGTTGTTTGTACACCTCGAAGTGTCTTTTCGTATGCCCACAAGCCAATATTGGCCAAGGTAAGCTGGTCTTTCAACACAGACCGTGCAGCATGCTGGAATGTATTAGAAGCGATCGAGAGTAATGGAAAGGGAAGTAATCACCAAGTCTGCTCGCCACCAGCTTGAGGATATACGGCTGTTGTAAGCTGCTATCTCGCCTTCCAATCTGCTGACCACACCTTTGGAACTAATTAGAACATATCCCATGCTCGATTCCAAAGACACATAGGAACTTACCTCGGGCACGAGAAACGTCATCGAGGGCTTTTTGTACATTGCTCTCGACGTCCCCAAATACTCTCATGAACTCAGTCCGCTTTTCGTCGCGTTTCTTCATTGCGTCTTTTTCCTTCCACGGCTGTTCAGAGTTTGCCTTGTTGATTTTTCCGTGCGCATCCTGGTATTTGACATTGTGTGGTTCCAACCTACTAGCCCGGTCCTTTTCAGCTTGAGAAATACTTGAGTTGTATGCCATGCTTGCATTTGACCGTGATTTGGCATTTTCCAGTTTGACTTGCTCAAGTTTGGCCGTGGCTTCAGCAATCTCTTTGCGTAATTTCTGTACTGCGGCTTCGTGCTCCTGTATCGATCTGTTCAGACTGGCCTTTGCTGCCTCACAACTCCGGTCATACTCTGCCTGCGCCTCATCGGCCTTCTTGATAGCTGCTCCAACTCCAGTTTGAAGCGCTTCGTGTGTTTTTTCAATGCATGTCATTACAGCTGCCTTGGCTTGGGCAATAAGTGTCTGTTGTATTGTAGCCTCTAATACCCAGTCTGCTGCTTTGGGATCCTCGATCGTCTTTGCAGAGACCATTTCTGCTCGAACATTGATGTAGAGACCGGCAGACCAGAACAGCGCAAACTTGAAGTAGAAAATCTTTTTAGGCATGAGCTGGCAGTGAATATCAGCCATCACCCATGAATCGAAGATCTGGATCATGCCATTCAAGCGAAACATTTGTCGCTGAAATGTTAGCTCGACCTCCAAGATAGCTTCCTTGTCCTCAGGTCTGGCCCCGCGGACAATCAGTGGCCCAAGTTTGAAATTTTCCATCTTGGTTTTGAAAACGAACCCCATGGTCGAGAGTTCTGCATCCATAGAAGCCCTCCAATCCATGATTTGAACCTCACCCTTGAAGCGAATACCTCGCGGATAAAATTCTCCGAAGTACGTGATACCAGCACTGCTGTAGATATCCACGTTATTGAAGCAGATAACGTTTCCCTGAGGAAGCTCCATCTCTTTATCAACTGCGGACATGATGAAGACTCCAATCTTACCAAGATCTAGCTTAGGAGCCACAAATTTTATCAACGTATTTGCGGGATTTGGTCCAATAACCAGAGTGGCTTCGTACCGGTCTTCGTTGACGCCTATGCTCGTGGTAATGCCGAACGTGTCGATCGTGCCAGATGCGAGGAATACTGGCCATTTGACCGACAAGGAACCTCCAAGATGGTAAAGTTTCACCTGTTTACCAAGATTCAAAAAGTTCGAAATGCCGTCTTTCTTCTCCATGAGTAGACCGAGACTACCAGTGACAGCATCTACGCCCAATTCCATCGTTATCTTGAGAGGCTCTTCACGGCCTTCTTCGATTCGCATGTAAAGTTCACCGAAGAATTTAAGTACTGGTGTAGCACTTGGGTCTATCTCGGGATAGATAGCGCCTGTGTAAAATCGCTCTCCAAAGTCAATCTAGCTACGTTAAAGGACATCCCGCGACCACATGACATAGATCACATACCTTGAAGCTAGGGGGAAGAAATACTGCGACCTTGGGAATCTTCTGGCCAGCAGCATATCCAATCTTAAGATAGGCTCGATCAGCGCCAGATGGCTTTTTAAGTGCTTTTGATTCCGTCGTGCCATCTTCAAGGCCGGGTACGCGATCCAGTACTGCGGCAATATAGAAACCTGACATTTTAGCATTATAAAACCTTCCTGTGCACATTCCACTCACCTTTCGTGATCTTGTTGCGAAAGATTTCAGGAGGCACATACGCCTCTTTCATATTGGTCCCAAAGAATGTGAAGTCCGAAAGTTTAGCGTCGAAGAAACCACCTTCTTCAATCGCGTTGGGGAAAAAGTCTCTTAATGAGACTGCTGTACTCGCTCTACCAGCCACCAGAAACTCCCAGTCGCCTTTATCAGTATTTGTGATTGATAGTGTGACTTGAATTCGTAGCTTGTGCTCTGCATCAGGCGCCATCGACTCCTTTTCACCAAATGGGAGGATGATGTCTCCAGAGATCCGCATACCAACGAACCAAGTTACCTCGGCTGGGGGAGGCAGTTTCTTGGGCTGTACGGATGTATTGTTGTCTTCAGCCGCTTCTTTGGCAGTGACGGCAGCTTTTTCAGCGTTAACGGTGGCCTCGTTCCTCGCCGAATCTTTGAAATCCGACTGAGCAGCCACCGGCGTTTTTCCAAAAGGAAACTTCCGCTTATCCGCCTCAGGATGGGATTTGGTGTCAGATCCCTTTGCAATCTCTTCCTTCCTTTGCTGCATGCTTGTGGCATTGTCCGTCTTGTTGTTCAACGTGTCATTGGGTTTCCCTTTCACATCTTGTCCTTCCACATCCTTCCCTTCAATTCCTTTACCATCTTTTCCAAGTCCTCCGAATGGATCTGACGTGTCACCTTTCTTCCTTCTACCAATGATGAAGTTAAGATCAGCAGTCTTGATGATGACACCGTTTTCGAGTCGCCATTGCTCAATAGATCCTGTGAACCTGAGACCTTCCCTGCTGATCCATATACTCACGGTAGCCAGAGCATCATCTAGCTTCATCTCGCCTCGGAGAGAAAGTTTCCCTGATTCGATATGTAGTTTCAAGGTGTCGAATTCCATTTTTCTGTCCGGCTTCTCCACGTCGTATTGGTGTACAGATTTCGCAAGTTGTTTAATGTCCTCAAAAGTCACTCTCTTCAAAGTGCCTTCAATGAACGAAACCTTGTGTGTCTGTGCAGCAGAATATAACTTGCCACTTAGTGTAACCACCCGCGTGTGCCACGCCCACGATCCACTGAATTCGCAGCTGAATCCCTCATCCAGATCCCCACCTTTTGTCATCTTAGCCATGCCCTTGTTTGTCTTCATAACTGGGATATCCGCTGTGATGACCAAGTCTGTCAGAGTTATTCCTTTCACACCCAGAGGGCAGAGCCAAACTTTCCCCCGACGTAAGACCATGTTGAGATGAATAAGGTCAGCTGCCAATGATGCTGTGTACTGAAGGTGAAGCGGCAAGATGTCCCCAGGCAAGTTTAGTTTGATATTGCCAAATACTTCTGCACGGAAAGCACTATTCGAAGTGGTTTTTGAAGCTGCAGGTGTTGCTTCCTTTTTCTCTGTCACAGGTCCAGTAGGTTTGTCGAGACTTCCAATACCCTTATCTAGAAGCGCTGTCGACTTCGCCAGATCAGTGGTCCAATTCCTGCTCGATTTCGAGGTATTGTTTGCATTAGGTATTGATGAGGCTTGGCCTTCTGAGGTATTCTTCTTCAAATTCTTGAGGACCAGGCGGACTCCCACCGAGTAAATTGTAAGTAGTGGTACGCCGATTGGGTACTGCACAACCACACCTTCCAAAGCTCCAGCGAACGTCAACTCTTTGAATTTAGACCCTGCTGTTGCATCAAGAGTGAACCCAAGGTGTGCGGAAAGACGTATCAGTATGTTTGACTCGGATATAAAGGACTGAATGATATCCAAGACGCTATCGAGTGCGCCACCAAGTCGAATATCCATACGAAGATACAGACCAGGCTCCTCTTGACCAATTTTCTTACCGTACCATTGCAGTAGGAAATTCTCGAGGGCTAGCTCCTCAAAGGCCCCATTCGTGAAGTTAGGAAAGAAGTCGACCATCTGGATTTTATCTTTGACTCGAAGTTCCGCGAATTCGGGCTCCTCTACTACTGGTCCAACCCCAAGGAAGAGCAAGTCCTCGAAGTATGTCTTCTCATCTTTCCACGGGGTGACTTCCACAGGCTTCTTGACAGATACTTTTGGGACAGCCTGAACTTTCAAGGTCTGTTCTGGGATACTCTGTTCGCCAAGAAGTCGATCAAGCTTCTTTTCCAAAGCATCCCAAGTGTCCACCTCCACGATTTTAGTGATAGGTTCCGACATGGTATAGTTGTAAGTAACAAGTTGGTTAAACTGGCTGCGACTAAAAGTGATGATAAAACATCTGGTTCAGCAACGTTGCTTGTATGAGTTGGAAGGCCAATTTGCGGGCTTTTCGAATGGCTCAAGCGCGCACTCGCTACCTGCCATCTTTGGAAAGCTTGCGCACGTCTCTGAATGATACGCTTGAATTGCCGCTTGCGTACATCTCAGCTGTCAAGTTCATTTCATGCTACCACGGCGTGACAGCTTGAACACGAAAACGCATGACACGGCGCTCTGGCCTGGGCCTTGAAGCTCAATGTAGACGGCTATGGAAAAACGATGTATAGAAGATGGCTTCGCCTATGCCCCAGCCAGCCACGGAGGCGACGGTAGTGAGAATGTAGGTAGTATTAGCCCTAAAATTATCACTGAAGCACGACAACAGAGATGTGACAGGCTATTCCTGCAGGTGATGATGCTTGTCACAATGTGCAGCCCCACAGGCTAAGCCATGTTGGCTAAAGGCTGATCGCACTTCAGCGTCGAGGCAAGCCCACCAGTGCCACCTATCCGCTTTCGGCGGGGCCGCGCGCCCGCCCCGCCCCTATCCACGTAAACTCGCTTCTAGATGTGGTTTCGTTCAAAGTGAGCTGTACAAAGAACCTCGTGATTCATTGCTAATTGCTAGCAGATCATCAATTGAACCCACCCTGCGCAAAGCCACATCAGCCACACAAAACCCCCTGTCACAGACAGGTCTGCGATAATGGAACAAATGTCACTATCGTTGACCTCAAAGTCAGCAATTGAGGACCATTGTGTTGTTGTGACTGCAATAAGACCCAAGTAGCAGTACAGTGGATCGCCATGATGCTTTTGCCAATAATAGAGAATCAAGAAAAATCACCCTACAAGTACCACATCCAAGTCAGGCAAAGCTTACACAGCACAATTAAATTTGCTATGTAAAACGATTCTCTAGTAGCCTTTCAGAAGCTCTACTAGTGCAGCAACCCCAGTCGGTTTTCGAGGCACACCCGAGAAATCCAACAAGTCGTCGCCCACAATAACCTTACTATACTCATCAACGAGATCTAGAGCCTCTGAGCCATAGCCACCTTTCTTCAGTTTCTTTAGTGCTCCCTCTCCAAACTTGAGAAATTGCGAGGGCACAAATCGGTGCTGTCACAAAAGAAATGTCAGTGATTGTTCCGAGGTTGCCATCGATTTCCGTACCTGATATGGATTTCGATCTTTGTCATGCAAGACAAGGAAGCGATCTTTGCCCGCAGAATCTGCTTGTCCATACAAGAAGTCTTCGGTAATTCTAACGCGTTATGTATCAATATCGCTAGATTTACTGCTCTCGAGCATCGACTTGAACGAGTTCAAGCTGTCTTCTGCGATGAAGACTCTGGCTCTTCCTTTGTCTGCTGTAGATTCTGAGTTGTAGGAGTGATAGGTAAGCTTGATAAAGTTGTTTGAGTAGATGGGAATATCACGTACCTGAGACCGGGTAATCGACTAAGATCAACGTGTACAATTCCTTGCGGTGTATGCCATCTTGCGACCACTCAATGTCCAACTTTCGAGTGTTTTGGCCCAATGCCCATGCCGGAAACTCGCACAAATCATCCTTCGCAATAGACTGTGATTGATGCGTGAATTACAGGATTTCGCAAACAAAAGGCTGCTTACCCTCATCTTCAATGCTACAATTCAGCACTTTCATCGGATTTCGTAACGTACAGTTGAGAGCGAAGTAGCATCAATAGAATCCTGCAAAAACCCAC
Source organism: Stagonosporopsis cucurbitacearum (assembly GCA_016920805.1). Lineage (NCBI taxonomy): Eukaryota > Fungi > Ascomycota > Dothideomycetes > Pleosporales > Didymellaceae > Stagonosporopsis > Stagonosporopsis cucurbitacearum. Next base: position 1,924,090 of record JAFEKD010000017.1, on the reverse strand, counting down.
AATGTTGTGAGCTGGATGTGTCGCACTAGGAGATCACAGCTGCAATGCGGCTATACGGGGATGCCGCAAACTTAGCGACAGCGGCCCGAAGCTAATAAGTAAGGTACCTAGTGGCCCGTCCGGGAGTGTAGCACGTTTGCGCCGGATGCAGGGTAACTCACGGATCTACTCTACTTTGGGAATAGACGCGGAGCGGCAGCTCGGTCATACCACAACACGAGGTGCCCCACTAAAGGCGCCGAGGGCTCTGAATGGTCAGTGAATACTTCCTCGATCATTGACTGGTTTATTTAACCCCACACTGATATCTGTACCTTCATCAGTCTAGACTACGTATCCGTGCACGGAGATCGCGTTATCAATCCCTGTCACACGCGAGACGTTCGCAAGCGGCAGCGACTATTGTTCAGCTCAATCGATACACGTTGACATTGCTTTTCAAGATTGTTTATCTCAAGTGCTCAGCTGAGGGTGGCCGTGTCCAGACTGTTCTTACTCTTTCTCACGTATGGTCGGCGAAGAAACCCCCTGCATGGATCCTGGACACCATCTCGAAAGCATGACCACAAGCCCCCACGCCTTTCCAGAAAATGACAACCGTAGACCTAGATCAAAGCCAGATCCGATATCACTACTCAGCGACTTGCATGCGGCGCCGCCGACAATGGTACGAGTTTAGATTTGTGGAGCGTGCGTGAATTCATGAATTCCGTACAGGGTATGCCACGTATAGAAAAGACGAAGTCTGCTTGTAAAAGACGTCAATACCTTTCCAACATCAGCTTCAATCTGTGCTCAGCGAGACTCCAAGCAATCAAGAATCAAACTTTCATCATGGCAACCAAGATCGACGAGTCAAAACTGCCTGCTGCCAGCGAGATCACGCTGCCAGTCTCAAAGACTGCAGTAGCGCTGAACGACGAACTGCATGTAACTGCGTCCAAGTTGGAGGATACACCAACACTTGTCAAGTGGACGCAGAACTGGGGCAAGGAAAAGAAGGGCATTTACTACGCAGTTACCTTTACGAACAAGTCAAAGGGTGAGCTTATCAACGTATTCATGATCGTACATACCTAAAGCTGACGCGGTTAAATCAGAAAATGATTCAGGCCGCTTATTCCTTGCGGACAAGTATCTAGACTCGTTCAAGAAGTCTGCAAAACTAGATGGCGATGTCTACACGTTCAACGTTACAGACAAGTATCTCTACGGTCAAGACAACAAAGGGGCCAACCGCTTCCTAGTTCTCCACGACCCAAGCAATGTAATTTTCCAGGTATGTCCGTAAGATCTCACACAACATGTACATCCAAGAGCTCTTGAAAGATTTGAGGCTGACATTGATAGCACCGATTTGCGTCTAATCGCAATATCGAGATTGCCGACAAGGCCACAGAAGTGGTTTCGGGCGCTGCAAACCGGGGTAAAGAGGAAGCAGGCTTAATTAAGAATCTTGCAACAAGGCAGTTTGGCGACAAGTTGCACTCTTTCTAAATCGCTCAAGGCAAATGATGCTGATAAGGCTGATAAGGTGTTTTGAAAGCCTGTAGAGTCGTTGATAGTGGATCCGAGAGGAGGTATCTGAGGAACTCAAGGTTGTCATCTCTCTAATCTCGCCTTGTGTTATGCAAGATGAAGCCGTGACATTCACCGATCATAAGACTCCTTTCCTTGATTTCATGATGGAATTGGTAGTTTACAGCCAGTAGCCAAACTCTCTCCCAGTAGCCCGTTCATAGGACGTAGAGCACACTTGTCTCAACGATGATCATATTCGTTCGCTGTCTCCAACTATCTTGCTTTTGCTTAAATAACAATGCATAGGACTTTAAAGAATCACGCAATTTAACGAGAGACGTTTGCTGTAGACTAGCCAAGGAATACCGCCTATTCTATATAGGAAACGGTGGAAAATAACAATGCTTGTTGATCCACTTCTTTGCTCAATAGGCCAGAGAGCTGAAATTTGACCCTAACCCATAAGCGGAGAGACGAGCATATAGATATACGAGTTTTCAGCTGCAACGTGGTCAATCTATACAAACTTTAGATGAAAACAGACACTTGAATTCAAATCCGGCCATGCCTATCAATTCAATATGTACCTTGTGATCTCCGAACCCCTCATGCTAGCCTTTATCAGCTCCGGCCCGCTGTCAAAGCCGCGAGTTAGACGCATTGGTATCCAGATTGGTACTGGTTACAGGTGGACTAGCTCAAGCCAGTAGTCAACTAATGATGCCTGCCCCGTAGTTAGGTAAGAAGCAGCAAGTTGCATGTTTGAACCAACTAAGAGCAAAACCATCCCGGTCCCTGGATACGAGGCTTTGCGTGACAAGCGGCATCCCGGATGAACTGTGTGTAGCTGAACTGCAAGGACCCGCTTCTATCCCGATCTGGATATTCAATACGCCTGCAGTTGATTTGTACATAAACCCGAGTCTTTCTAGTATTCTAATTATCTAAAAACTTCTGTCTTGATCTACAGAACTCAATTTTTCTCAAATCTAGTAACAACTATGGCTGCTAATCAAGTAGTACCCGGCGCTAACAATCCAATGGTCAATCCAGGCTTGCCACCCGCATTGGGTCAAAATGCTGGACCAGGAAGCGTACCAAAGATTAACGTAAAGCACGGAGACTACATCATTATCCCAAAGATAAATGAGTGCCAACGGATCACTATTGGTTGGACACATGGTTCCGAAACCATTGCTCGCACAGCCGATTACTATCGGGGTTACGGTTTCAACATGAGCGCCGTTGGAACCCCGGAGGTCCTGGTCTATATCGCAGTAGAGCTGCTTGAGGATGGATACAAGGAGCGTGCACCGCTGCACTTGAGAAAGCGTCCGACTAGTCAAGCAGAGATTGACCAAAATGAAGTAGTCACTGCAAACCGGCAAACGCGTGCCGGCACGAGCAGTAGGTTCTACGGTTGCAATTCAATACACACATGCTGACGAAGATTAATAGTATCAATCCCGTCGCCATGGATCCAGGTGACCAATGATTGGCAGTATGGTGTCCTTCGGGATTCAGGATCTGGAAGCGATCGTGTTATTGAACGCTTCCTTGTATACCACATGAAGACACGAAGACCCTACAGCGTACGTATACACCCAAGAAAACTCCAGAGTCAATGAACTGAAATGATAAGAAACGTTTCGAGACCGCTCAAGTTGCACCTGCTGGAGGAGCTATTATGAACATGATTAAGAACACCAATTCGGTGCCTTCTGTTTCGGCTGGTGATAGTTGGGGAATCGCCAACTTTTTACCGGCCGCGGTGGCTATTTGGGCGTGCCAAAGCATAACACAAGGCGCTTTGGTGCCATGCATTGATCAGGTCGCTGGAAAGTACTTGGAGGAATTTAACGCGAATGAACCCTCGCAGAACTAGGGGCGTCGAACAGCTGTGTAGAAGGAACGTGCAGCTAAGGATACTTGACGCCGACTGAACGGTACACTTTGAAGACAAAACATGAACGCCACATCTTCTCGAACTTCACCACGCTTATGCTCTTCTTGTTTCAAGTTCGGGTCGTACTTTTCGTTCTTTGGCGCGCGGTCACTATGATGATCCGAGGCAGTCATAATGAGCATCGAAAGCATGGTGGTGGAAAAAATCTTTTGGTCTCCGACAAAGAATCGAAGCCTTTGGTGTGGCGTATACATGTCCTGCGAGCGAGAACGTACGAAAGGCTGTCATCTGTAGTGACGTAAAATCGCCGTAACATCGGCCAAATCGGAGTATGCTACTAGCAAACTTGATTTACAACCTCGAGTTTAAGCAGACTTGTCCTTGGCTTGCGCATCGAGCTGGGTGGTATTAGCAGTGGTGGTGGTGGCGGTGTCTACGCGCCGCTGATGTGGAGTTCAGCATCACGTGCGAGTATCCACAAACGCCAAGCGCGGCCCGCTTTTAGTCTCCGCAGCCCAGCCCAGCCACCACCACTCAACCACGACTCCACAACCTCAACCACCACTGACGACCCTTCACCGCACCACCGCGCGACGCCCAACAATCTCCAATCTCCAATCCTACAACCTACGACATTTTACGGCTCACCGCACCCTCTCTTCCCTCCCTCCTCGGTTGCGTACATTGAGCGCCCGACTTAGGCCCACCATCCTTGCGCGACTTACGAGGCCGCTGGCGGTAAAGGCAGGCGACTCTGCTCTCTGGGTACTGTGCGTCTGTCGGCTGCCGTCCGCGGGGTGGGCTTTGGATTGGGTGCTAGGGTGGCGTGCCCGGTGCAGTGGCAGTGGCAGTGGCAGGGCAGTGGTAGGGCAGTGAAAGACGTGGTGATACGAGTCAAGGCTGCTCGCGAAGCCTGAGTGGGTGGGTTCCCTTGCGCAGCGCAGCTCCAGTCTGAGAATTAACGGGCGTGTTCCTGTGCCGAGGGGGATTTGGTGAGTTGAGCGTGTCCTGTGCATAGCTGATTAGGCGAGTTTCAATCTCGACTTCGAGGCGCTTGCCTATGCGTCCGCAGCCCCTTCCGCCTCTGCGTCCCCGTGCTCGTGTGCCCTTGTGTTACGGTGTGATGACTCCGCTCGCCAGGCGACTCTCCTGCTCGTTGCCCGCACTTCCACCGCCGTCGACGCGTCCATCTCTGTCCTGCAGTATGATGCCGACGCAGTGCTGCGGGGGACGGCCAGCCTGACCAGCGCCAACGACCTTCCGCCGGCGCAGCTGCAGCCTCTCCTGCGCGACAGCGCTGATAAGCATATCGACGTCAAGTCCCTGACCTTCAGCGTCGCCCGTCCGTATCCCCTGTGGTGTGCAAAAGCCAGATCAGACGCTCCGCCTGGCCATTCGTTTTTCGAGCTCGCCAAAGCAACCACCATCCGCATTGTCTTTGACTATAAGCACCTACGCAAGCAATTCCATGGCATGTTCAAGGCGTTCAGTAAGGCGGCACGGGGTCTGCGCGGCTATCCCTGCAAGGACTCCCTCATGGCGCAGGGCCTCGAGAAGGCCAACTGGGACGTCTTCGCGCCGATGGACTTGACAGGGGCGCCGCCTGCGTACGCCAGGCCCTCCCATCCTTAGCCTCCACCTTCCTCCCCCACCTCTCCTCACATCTCACCCCGCTCCTGCCTCTCTACGCGGCGCACCAGATGCGGCGCTTCAAGCAAGCGGTCACCAAGACAATGGACGAGCTGGCGACGCACGCCTATGATGCCCGGGTTCAGGAACGGGCAGAGTTGACGGACGAGGTTGAAGATCAGAGCATAGGTTTTGCTCTGCTAAAGGGAGACGTGATCAGGGAGGTGGAGGACGAGATGGAGCAAGTAGTCGAGCGAGTCAAGGAAGAAGGGGAAGAGTTGAGGGATGGGCTGGTGGGCGACATGTGCGATGTTTATCGGGATATGAAAGGGAGCGAGGGGTTGGCGAGATTGGTTGCAAGGGAGATGAGGAAGTGTGAAAGGTAGGAGCAGGAGGTTAGGGATAAGAAAAGGAGCGGGAAAGAAGACAAGGAGAGGTGCGGCGCAGCTTTTAGGGAGGAAGAGGGAGGCGGAGGACGAGTGGGTGGACTGCTGAGCGTATGTTTAGGCTTCAGTGTCACAACTCTCGCATTTCAAGTCCTTTTTAAAGGACCTTATATACTCTTGCATATATATATTACAGATGCTTTTTGAATCTAAGACTACGTTTTGACATTTTCCATATCCTTCTTTACTTTATAGTCTTTACCCTGCACCCTTGACTCTTTGCACTAAACTTTACGGGCTACACTCTGTAATTCACGAATTAGTTTAAGAGATATTAGCAAAGGTAACAGTTTGTTAATAGCTCGAGTATTACCGTATAATCTTCACGAGAAAGTGCTATCACGGATATTGATGTTTCAAATTTGATCGATGTATCTATGCCTGATAGATAACTAATACCTGAAATTGCAAAGCATGATGCAAGCGACAATACCAGTGCTGCCAGAGACAAATATCGCTTTGTGATAGCCTGACCTTTGCCCAAACTGCGTGATACTCACGCACAGCAAACATCAAGTACTATCGGGCATGAATGGGGAAATCTGTTGTAGAGAACGAGACGGATTCTGTGAGCCGTTGCATATAGTCTGGCTACTGACGTTGAAATACCGCGGAATTTCGATTTTGCTATTGAGCCCGGGTGTTTTGCCTTAGCGACCCTTTGAGGCATTCCTGAGCGCGTCACTCATGTTGTATTCTACTCCGTGATCGTACACATATGCTGATGGTTCTGATAGACATTGTCTTGCGAGTTTGTGCTATTGCAGTCTGTAGATCTATGCATGACTACACCTATTCTTGAAGCGAGCGGAGATCGATCTTGCCATTGGGTTGATCGAGCCTCACAACACGAACCCAAGATTCGAGAACAGTCACAACGCCGGTGTGGGGTCGCAGTGACCTCGATACAAGTTCTTATTACAGTGAACAGCTTCACGATTCGCTAAGCTTCAAGTCCTTAACCAAGTCAGCATTAAGTATTGGAGAAGCGTGGCTCCCTCACCTTCCTGTGCCTCTCTCGCTAGTTGCTCCAGACACTGCATAGCCTCATCCTCCCTGCCCACAGGCACAAACAAATGATCGTGGAAGAATCCGCTGACAGGATTGACACCCATTCCCAACGCTTTCAACCTATTTGCCACTACCGCGATGAAGCCGACTGCTTCCAGGCTTGAGTGTACGTCAAGCGTGATCATCCGGCTTTGGAAGGCGTATTCGATGCCTTCTGCATCAGCGGCGGCTTGCGTGGTGATGACTGTTGTGCCCTCGATTTCACGGAAGAGCATTTGTGTAGGAAGAGATGCAGGCACGGTCGTATCTGGACGGAAGGTCGCAAAGACGAATGTTGTGGGGGAGAGAACTGGTTGAAGGGTGGCGAGGAGTTTGGAAAGCGACAGTTCTCCTGGGGCGGTCATGGCGTAAGTTGCTGTTTGACTGTTATGAGGAAAGGTCTTTTATGTCTGGAGCGCCCATTATATGCAGGGACCTCTTGCAGCGCGCCCTATGTCAAAGAAAATGCGGGCTACCTATCTAGCTCAAGTGCTATCTATGAAGCTCTTAGCTAGAGGGATGCATAGACCTGAGGACTCGATTTATGTATTTCAAAGCATTTTTAGTTAAAGCAGTCTGCATGTGCACATTATATTATGTCTCGAATTTAAAGTGTTGCGGACAGCGTTAGTACACATCGAGCTCCAGCAGTCGTTGTAGCGACGGCGTGAACCATGATTCAATCCTAGTGATGATTAGTACAAAAGCAAAAAAAAGGACATATTGACATATAAATATATATCTGTGAGAGACAAAGCGAAAACAGAGGCAATGGTAATACATGATGAGACTTTGTGCACGGCCTCAGTTAAGAGCCAAATTCAGCGCTGGTCTTTTTTCGACGTCCAAAGTGGACCAAGCTTGATGATGTCATCGTCTCTACTCGCTTCAAGTCATGAACAGGAACCAATTACACCAGACTGCAATCTTGAGGCGATCTCCATACCAAGTCGGATTGATGAATCTATAGTATTCCTAGGACTGCTCGCGCTGCTACCTACAGGCAATTTACTCCAGGATTTAACCGAAACATGGCCGCAGCACGTACCCTCAGCCCACCCACGTTGAAGAAGACAATAAATGTATCAAACAGCCAGCACGGATGCAGCGTACCTTCAGCAAAATTCAAAAAATCTTACGTACAACAGCCACTTCAAACGCGACAGTAACCACAGCTAACAGCCCAGCAATAGATCCGTATACGATGACCATGTTGGGGTCTTCAGCCGCAAACGACACTTCCACACCTATGACGGCACCTAAAGCACTGAACAACAAGAGTACAGCCTGCACGATCGACTTCATATTTTCAGGCGCACGCGTATAAGCGAGTTCGGTCCCCGCCACAATGGCAAGAATCTCTCCCAGCGCAAGGAACACGTAGGTCGGGGTCTGGATCCCGACGCTGACGTCATTTGGTATGCCCCCAGAGAGGCATTTCAATGGACGCGTGAAACACGGTCCACTGATGTATATGAGGTGTTGTGTTCCGGCTGTGTAGGCGATTGCAAGGGCGGCACATAACAGACCTGCGCCAATGCGGTGCTGGGGCGTGAAGTTTAGTCTTCGTCGTGCAAGGAAGGGATACAACCAGCCTTGAAAGAACGGCAGCAGAATCATGACGGCGATAGGATTCAGATTGTACATGATGTCGTTAGGGAGGCCGTGAGTTTGCATTGAACCTGCTTGCGCGACGAGGCCGCTGTCCATGATGTCGATGCAGAGCATCAGCGCTGGAAACGGAAGACTGCGAGAATGATTAGCGGGCCTTCTTGGTGCCACAGCATAATTCCAGCCGCTCGAGGAGACCAGCTTACAAGAGTAGACAAGCTTTGAGTGCGGCTTTCGTTTCCCTCAGCAGAATCTCGTCTCCTTCACTAAAAGTCGCAGCGTCCTCCTGTTGGGCTGGGTGTTGTCCCTCACGACCTGACTGATGTAGGTCACCAAAATTTCGATGGCGGCGTCGTCGCAAAGCTCCGAGAACCGATGTGATGACATTGCCTGTTGGTGGTGCTTTTACTGCAAAGTCATCAGCCCCTGATCCATCAAGGATACTAATCCCCACAGCCTACTTACTGAAATGAGAATATCCAACTTGGTAAAGTGCTGCAGCAATAACCATCAAGCAAAGGCTGATGAGGTAGGCAAACCCGAAGCCAGCATGTCTTTCTGTTAATGTCGTCACAATGCCAGCCAAACCGCCGACATTGATTACCCTGTCCCAATACCTTTCAGCGAGTCCTTTGCATTTGAAAACGAATTCTAGCATACCAATAGTTGACATTGTATATATATTGGATCGTAAGTTCGCGACTTGTCTTAGCAGAAGATCCATTCTTCAACTGTACAATCTGGGGTTCTTCTTCGGTATACTGATCAACTGTTGATAGTCAGGATCTCAAACAATTCATAGTTCGGGTGTCAACACTTACTCAGAAATACAGTCATGTTTGGCCTAACCGCTCCCACGCCAGCGCCGATGAGGAGAGTGCCAACAATAAAGCCCGGAAGTCCGCCCGTGCCATAACTGCGTTGCGAAAACGCTGTGCCAGTCAGAACGGCTAGACCCAATGCATAAACACTGAATCGTCAGTTCCCTCTTCTCATATACAAGTCAGAAGGGTCACGGTGGACCGCTAGGCCTTACATGAACCCGAGCTGAATCGTTCTCCGACGGCCGAGCCAGCAGTCTGCCAGCAGACCTCCCGCCAGGGGTGTACAGTATATGTATATCAACCAAACATAGATGATCAGGATTGCTCGTGCCTGGCCCAGGCCAAGGGCTCCTGGACGTACAGGGTCATCTGGGGAAAGCTGGAGATAGTTCTCTAGAGAGCATGTTCAGCGACAACTTTTCAGCAAGCATGGTTTCTTGCATCAAAAGACTCACGCCATGGTTGGCTGGCACCATAACTCGCGGCTCTTTCAAGGAACACGAGGCCTTGAACAAGCCACACGCGGTATGGGATGTGGCTTCTCACATTGGGGAGATCAGAGTCGTACGTGGCTGTGGACTGCGCTGGCGGGGAATCCGGCTCTTTTTCGTCAGTCATGGCAAAAGAACGTCACACGTGCTCGTTCACTGTGTAGTGTTCAAGTTGCTATAGAACGATGCTCTTCTATCACTTCGTTTGCACGAGCGACATCTGGTGATTTGCGAGGCAGAAGTGACTTAATCGGCAAGAAGATATCGCTAAGCAGCTGCAGGACCACACATGATCGCGCTTGAGGCGGAAGAAAACATGAAAAAGTGCACAGTTGAATACGGAAAGATCATTTGGTATGTCTGAACTTGCTGAATAGAGCTTCAGTACGCGTCAGACGGAATATACCACGACACCTGCATCTTCTTGGTGCAGGGTGCCACCGCGGTTTGATTCCTTTGGAGGACTATCTATTGCCCCTTGAAGACGGCTTGTCTTCTGAATCGCAAGCACTTGGGAGAGTTCTAGAGCGCGCGCATTTTCTCATTCCTAATAGGGATAATGGTTCGTCCGACGAGCAATTCCGCGGCGGTGGCTGGTCTTGAGAAGCAGGGGTTAGGTACGTGTGCCGCGCCTGCAGGTAAGCACGGCTATCCCTTCCTCAGTATTCAATTTCACTAAACTGATCGAGTAGACCGGCCCGGAGGGCGGCGCGATGAGCGTAACCGCCGTGCCGTGCCGCTGCCTGAAGGGTGTACAGATCCTTGCCACCTTCACGCCACACAGGATGATTGCACCGAGCTTAGGAGGGTAGAGGGATCCTTCGCGCAACGAATATCAACGGCTCCGAATGGTCTATTGAACGGGAACTCTGACTGCCTGCCAAATGGAGTATCGTAGTACATGCACCGTAAAGTAGGGTGAAATCCTCTGAGCTACGCGCGGCCTAACCGTATTCGTTTTTCTTATGCGGAGAGTAAACTGATACGCACAGGCATGGCGCTTACTTCAACCGCCCTCTAATTAGGGATTTGCTGAATACGTTTGGTACCAAGGTACAGGATCCTACAGACCAAGAGTTGCACAATTGTGCTTACCCCTGCTTATGCATAGATCTAGCCGAATAAGGGCATATGACACTCACCAAATATCCGGGCTTTCTGTCAGCCTGCACCAGTACAGGCAATCAAGGCCCATCCTGCTTAGGTTCTACAGGTCTCGTAAAATCGGTCCTTTCTAGGCATCTCAAGACAACAATTGGTCCTGGTCAGTACGTCGACACCACTATCAACACACAATAACAAAGTAAACTAAGTGACTTTTTCTATCATATGCTTGGAAGCCTACCGGAATACACCGACGATTTCGCAAACAGGATGGCGATTGCCTCGAATGTTCCAGAAGGCGAACATACCAATAGACTGCATGAGATCTCTATTGAACTCGATGACCGATGGGGCCCATGGGTTGCAATCGCTGGCGGTTTGGGGCTTTTACTGTCTCTCTACCAGCAAACGCCGAAACTGTCTTTCCATATCCGTGTCGGCACACCTGAGAAACTCTGCGATATTGTCTTTCGTGTTGATCACGATAGCAGTGCACACGAATTCTTGGAAAACATCCATAAATCCAATCATGAGGACATCGCGACGCCGAAGGAACTGCAAAACTTCTTATTTTGTACAGACAGCTTGCAGACTTTGTCCATCCCATCTGACGGCAGCTTTGGCTCAGGCGCGGACGGTGGCCGATCAAGGAACAATATCCCGTCAGTGATCCACTGCACAGTGATCGGCTCAGGAACACGCTATCCAAAAATTTTGAAGGCCGTGGGAGAGCACAACCAAACAAGATTTCTCAATCAACTTGAGTACATCACAAAACAGTTGATGCTCGCGACGGACGGGCGAGCTCTACGAGAACTAGACTTGATCTGTGATTTGGATCGGCGCGACCTGCAGCGATGGAACGAGAAGCCTCCCTGCACAGTTAAATCCACAATCCACGAGCTATTCAGAAAGAGAGTGCTCGAAAGCCCAGAATCACGGGCTGTAGATTCCTGGGACGGAACGCTGACTTACGCGGAGCTTGACGACCTTTCATCGCGTTTATGGTCGCAATTATATGAAGCAGGAGCACGTTCAGGGGATTGCATCCCTGTTTGCTTTGAGAAGTCAGTCTGGATTGTTGTGGCCATATTGGGCGTCCTCAAGAGTGGCTGTTCCTTTCTGCTCATGGATGTCTCACATCCCACCAACCGACTACAGACGCTATATACCGAAGCCAAAGCCACTGTAGTTCTCTGTTCATCAGCTCAACAGCAGAGAGCAATTGACCTGGCACCCCGGGTTGTTGTTGTTTCTGAGTCCTCGTTACGAATTGCGACGAGAAGCATGCCCCATCCGAGAGTCGGAGTGAGCCCTTCCGATGTCGCAGCTGTGGTGTTCACGTCAGGTACCACAGGAACGCCTAAAGGCATTCAAATAGAGCACACTTCAATCTGTTCCAGTTTACTGGCTCTTGCGAAGCTTGCGGGCGTAAACGATCGGACTCGATACTTCCAGTTCTCATCGTACGCATTTGATGCTGGATTCGGAGAGATCATTATGACGCTGATCAGCGGTGGTTGCATCTGCATTCCCTCCGACGCAGACCGTCTGAACAACTTGGCCAAATCAATTCGCGATTTCAATGCTACCACTACATTGCTCACACCCACCATGGTGCGGCTATTATCGCCATCGGACGTCCCTTGCCTGACAACACTCATTTCTGGTGGCGAGCGGGTATCGCAAGATATCGTCGAATCGTGGGGCAGCACACTGGATCTGGTCATAGTTTATGGACCAGCAGAAACAACAGTAGCCAGCGTCGCAAAAAAAGCCTTTCCTCCAGTTGATTCTGCTATCCGGGTTGGATTTCCTTTAAACAGTCGCGCATGGATTGCACGCTTGGATAATCCGAACAAGCTAGCCCCGGTTGGGGCGATAGGCGAACTCGTAGTCGAAGGTCCCGGAATCGCACGCAATTATATCAACAGCCATTCGGATACTGCTAATGTATTCTGCGATGCCACACCGTGGGCAGAAGACTGGAGCGCAAGCATGAAGTCGATGGGAAGGTGCTACCGGACTGGTGACCTTTGTCGCTTCGCCGATGATGGTGAAATCATCTTCATAGGTCGACGCGACCGCTAGATCAAACTTCGAGGCCAGCGTATTGAGCTAGAGGACATCGAGTTACAATTGCAGAGGCATAACGAATCATCTGAAGCACACATAATGCTTGAAGCCATCAACACCCACAACTCTGATGACCTGGTAGCCTTCTACTATGCCCCAGGCCTTACAGATGACAATATCTCCGCAAATGTAACTGATGACATAGACTCTGAGATTGAGAGACTTCGTTTGAGGATTGCAGAAGAGCTTCCTGCATACATGTGGCCAGTGGTCTGGATACCTCTGAAAACACTCCCCTTAAGCCCTACGGGAAAACTTGACAGACGAATACTTTCAAACCTTGGCAGAGATCATTACCGGAACATGCAAGCAAGTGGCGGAGATGGTGATCATCTTTCGCCTAGCGAATCGAAGTTGGCTAGCATCTGGAGACAGGTTCTCAAAAGTGCTACTTTGAATCTCAAGTCAGACGCGCACTTCTTCCGATTGGGCGGAGAATCACTTTCTTCAATGAAATTAGTTACAATTGCCAATCGGGAGGGTTATTGCCTGACCATGGAGAAGGTGTTTCGAAATCCAACATTATCCACCATGGCTGAGGCAATGCATGAAGCTCCAGATCGGAACTCCCACATGAGGATCATCGCTTCGCCGGATCTACATACACGCAAAGTAATCGATGAATCATGGTCGCTGATGAACAATTACGGCTTTCAACGAGAGCAGGTTGAAGACGCCATGCCTTGCACACCTCTCCAAGAAGGACTTTTCTCACTTTCGTTAATGCAATCCTCCTTGTACTTCAGCCAATTCGTATTCAAATTCTCATCAGCTGTGGACATCCAACGATTCAAGATAGCCTGGACAAGTGCGATAGAAGCACATACAATACTGAGGACAGCGATTGTACCGACCTCTTCGTTTTTCGTGCAAGTCGTCCTTCGAAACGGGACACCATGGACGGAGGTCAAACAGGACCTTACATCATTTTTGGCAGCAGACAAGGTGGTCGCTTTTGAAGCTGGTCAGCCTCTAGCCAGATTTCATCACGTGCGAGACCCCTCGTCAAACGAGTCTCATCTGGTCTGGACGCTGCACCATGCAATCTACGATGGCTGGAGCCTAGATTCTATTGTCAAGCATATTCGTCGGAGATACTGGGGCCAATCATCGAATTCAGAGCCTGCAGCGAAATTCGGAGAGTTTGTACAATTTTGCAATGGTTTGGATCAGGAAGTCTGAAAGGTTCTGGAACCAACAACTGAAGCATGCACCGATACCATCATTCCCTGATCTTCCGAAGTCTGGGCAGTTGACATCAGATAGCTGTACTCTGCGGCACGCGATGGCTGCCCCAACGGAGGCTATCATGGGCATCACTACCACGATCTTAGCTAGAGCGACGTGGGCTCTACTACTCTCAGAATACGAGGGCGTGGACGATGTTACTTTCGGAAACTCACTCCATGGACGCAATTCTTTGCCGCAAAATCTGCAGGACGTTGTTGGGCCTACAGTAACGACGTTACCTATCCGGATTGAAATCGAACGCAAAAGAACTATATCAGACTTTATGGATAATCTCCAGGAGCAGTTCTCTGCAATGATACCACACGAGCAATTTGGCCTGTCAAGGATCATGACCATGAGTGAGGACGTTAAGAACGCAACGTTTTTTCGAACTCTTTTGATTGTCCAAGTTGCTGAGACAAGGGCTTTGGAGAAAGAAGATCTAGTACTGAAGGAAGTTGAACGATCGCTTCACGAATATCCGTTGGTACTCACACTCGAGCCTAAGAAGTCCGAGATCGATATCATTTCTACGTTTGACAGCGCTCTCATTTCTGCCCAACAAGTTGACAAGATCCTCAAACAATTTGAGCATGTGTTCCACGAGATTTGTACTGTACCCACAGACACTAAAGTTGGTGACCTCAGCCTTGCGAGCCCAGCAGACAAGGCGATGATATTCCGGTGGAATTCTAGACACCACAAGGCTTCTGAGATATGTGTTCACGACTTGATCTATGAGCAAGCGAAACGCTTCCCAACCTCTCCAGCCATATACGCCAACCATAGGAATCTGGATTACGCAACACTAGATAAGCTGTCTGAAAATGTATCAGGAGAAATAGTCCGCCGAGGTACAACTCCAGGGAGTGTCGTTGGCGTTCTCTTCGAGAAATCACAATGGGCGATAGTCAGCATCTTGGCAATCATCAAGGCTGGATGCGCTTTTGCGCCTTTATCACCGACAAACCCTAGACACCGTTTAGAAGACATCGTCCGTGAAGCCGATATAAGCATTGTCGTTTGTTCATCAGCACAAGAGGATCTCTTCCCAAACCCACCTTGGCAAACTCTTGTTGTCACTGACCACACAGTTGGCTCTTTTGAATCCGCCACCAGTGTCCAAACTAGGACCACAACTCCAGAGAGTCTGCTGTATGTACTTTCCACATCAGGAACCACCGGTACTCCTAAAATATTTGCTGTACAGCATAAGAGTTTTGCGACTGGTGCTATAGCTCGCGCACCTTTGATAAAACGCGGATCTGAGTCGCGCGTGCTGCAATTTGCACCATATACCTTTGACCCAAGCGTTGAGGACATTATCACTACTCTCATGTTTGGCGGGTGTATCTGTGTACCATCAGATGAGGATATTATGGGAGATATTAGCGCCTATATGAAGGAGGCCCGCGTCAACTTTGCCAATATCACCCCTTCTGTGGCGCACACTTTGAAGCAAGACGAACTTCCGGACCTGAGAGTTCTACTCCTCTCAGGAGAAGCTCCTGACCAAGCTTTGATCGATAAATGGGAGGACAGAGTGCAGCTTATGAATGGATACGGACCGAGCGAATGCTCTGTCAAATGCAGCATCAATTGTCACTTGCTGAAGCATGACCCTAGGAATATCGGTCAAAGTGTTGGATCGAGCTTATGGGTGGTGAAGCCCACAAACCAGGATTGCCTTACTCCTATAGGCGCGATAGGGGAACTTCTCATCGAGAGCCCGAATCTAGCAAGAGGCTATCTGAACGGCACCGCGGCCACAGAAGAGAGATTTATAACGAGTCCAAGTTGGCTACAAGACTTCAGAGATGGTCAGAAAGCCACGATATATAAGACAGGTGATCTTGTCAGATGTACTGAGGATGGCAGTATAGTTTACATTGGCCGTGCAGATATGCAGTTGAAATTGCACGGACAGCGGTTGGAGGGCGAGGAGGTCCGGCAGCGCATACAAGAATGTCTCCAAGGCGAGCAGCTTCAAGTGGTAGTTGATCTCGCAAGATTTCAAGGTCAGGATTCAGACCTACTTGTTGCTTATCTTGCTCGAGACACAGCTTCACGGGCAGCTACATTTGACATTGATCCTCTGTTGCAGAAGCACCTTCTTGCCATGAAAGATGCAATAATCGTCCAGATCGGAAGAGTTCTACCAAAGTACATGATACCATCAGTGTTTTTGGCAGTCACAAATATCCCCGTCACCTCAAACGGCAAGGCGGATCGGCGCGCACTACGAGCTCAAACTCTGCAACGACAGCTTGTGCCTCAACTGCTTCCCTCGTCTGACGGCTCAGTTGAGGCCCCAGCCACAGAACAAGAGTATGTTCTACACAGACTCTGGCAAGGCATTTTTGGTTTAAACGGAAAACAATTTGGAATCAACGCGCATTTTTTCGAGCTTGGTGGCAGTTCCTTGATGGCAATCAAGTTAGCGGCTGCAATTCGAGAGCTGGGCTACCATCTTCCAGCTCAACAAATATTCAAACAGCCAGTGTTATCTGAAATGGCTGCTCAGATGACATCTCTCAAACACAAGAAAAAAGGTGATCTGGCTAGTTTCAGTCTGCTGCAGAGAATCGGTCGCACCATCAGTGAAGTGAGGGACTGTTTGACTGTCTACGACATCAAAGAAACAGAGATTGAAGACGCGTATCCTTGCACAAGAATGCAGAAAATTCACACGAAAGAAGAGATCGTAGCTCCAGGAGGTAACTCGTTCCGACACATCGTACCTCTTCCGGAAGATGTAGATCTAGACAGACTTACGAGCGCTTTGGAGTGCATCATACGGATGAACGCATTGTTGCGAACTCGATTCGTATCAATCTCATCAGATCTAGTCCAGATAGTACTCAAGGATAACTCCATGCATCCCAAGGTAGAGTTTGTAAATTCGTACGACTTCGAACATCGAAAGGAAACATGGGGTCTAGGGCAGCCACAATCACGATTCAGCGTCGTGAAAGGAGAAAAGTCTCCAGCTCTATACTTCGCGTGGTCTTGCACACACGCAATGTTTGATCCGTGGTCTCGACGAATGCTGTTAGAGGATCTCGACTACGCGTATCACTACAATAAAGTTCCGCCGCCACGACCACAGTTCAAAAACTTCGTCGAGTACGCGTATGACCTGGACCCAGAGAGAGCTCACCGCATCTTGGCCGAAGACGCCGAAAATAAAAATTTCTTCAACTATTTCACATTCGACGGCACGAAGATCCCGCAGGTTACTCATCGATTGTCTCTTGGAATCGAGTTTTCGGCAACGCTCCCGAATGGAGTGTCTCACCAGACACTAATGCTCACAGCGTGGGCGATAGTTGCAGCTCATGTTGAGGAGCGCGATCGCTTTCTTTTCAACATCATGTTTGGTGGCCGAGATGCCGGGTTCACAGGGATAGATAGGCTTATGGGGCCTACAATTACCACAGCACCGCTGGCTACCAGTATAGCTAACAGTTCTACCATACGCAGAAATTTGGAGATTGTCCAGAAAGATGTCGACGAGGCGGCTAGTATACAGCATTCACCTGAGCTTGGCGACAAGTTACAGCAGTTACTAGATTCAGCCCCTCTCCTCATCGTCAATCCGCCCGATGATTATGTGGAATCCCCAACAAAGCATCTCCGACTGATCAGAAGTCGGGCTGAGATAGCCCCATCAGCTGACGCGTTGATCATGAACTTTTGTCTGCACACTGGCAACACTGGGGTTGATCTTCTTGTTGAGATCGATCCCGCTTTCTTCGCCGTGGAGAAGGCAATACGATACTTTGGTCACCTCGAAGAAGTCCTGACGAACCTTTGTTGCCCGGGCGCCCTCGACACACCGATTGCAGAAATTAACCTGGGTTCTGGTGTACCCACGAAGTCTGTGTCGATAAGCACTGATCAAAGTTGGGGTACAAGCGTGGTGGGTGGCACTGCTCCCTCGCCTTTTGGCAACGGTACTCATAGCCAAGGTGGATAGCGATTAGTTCGATAGACTTGAAGGCAAAAGAGAGTTTAATGTGTAACGGTACAAATGTAGACGTTTCAGGTGTGTCGATGATACTCCAAGAGTAAGCAATCACCATGCCGCCCCTACAGCTAGACTGGCAGTAAGCGGCCCCGCCTTGGTACGTAAGAATCTGAAACAGAACATCAGTATGATGATATCGGTTGGTCATGCATTTAAAGTGTGCCCCTTTTTGTCACCTTGCAGTTTTGAAGGACGGTAAGCCCGGAGGATCACGAACTTCGGAATCGCATGCGCTGACCATGTACACGCTTTCTGTATGCGGTTTAGGTAGGAGCTTCTCAGTAGGCTATGGGATATGAGATGGGAGCTAGCAGGGCCCCTTGCCCTATAATCACACTATGTACCGTGCTGACCCGTGAGTAATGCTTATGCAATGGATAACCGGGAAGGGCCGAGGTCTTGTCGAGGAGCCTAGGAGAAACCAACCGAATGTCTGATTAGGATCATCCCGTGCTTGAAACCATCAGTGCATTAGCTTTGTGCGTAATTGACCGCATTTTGAGAATTTTAAATACGCTGTGATGCGACCACGTGTCTATTGTGACAAGAGACTTTCGGTGCAATAACCTTGCTGAGCCATTCCTTTCAAGTTCTCTGGGGCATTTGACCCTAAAGCTGCTCCGTGAGCTCGTGCACATTCGCAGGGACCAAGCAGTGTTGGGAGTATTTAGTTTGAGTCTTTTTGCGATAAGCCACTGAAACAGCTAGACAGGTTCATGCATGGTTTGTTCAATTCTCCAACCAATTTTAGCAAGTCTGTGTCCTCCTTCAGCTACATTAGCCTCCGCACAATGCCCATATTGGTGGATATGCGAACTGTATCAAGTATGGACATAGTGCTTCCCAGTTTCCAACCATAACAGGTATATGGGCGCTGTGCCACTGACCATCGCTTGATCATACGAGTGTAGATCCGCGGCACGTTGACGGCTTGATCTAGACCCTGGAGGCATGTGCTGGTGCTCAGTTGTAGGATTTGAAGGATTCGCGTAGACCTATTCAATGATACGTTTAAGCTCGCTTTCATGACGTCCCGTGCAGCTTTGCTGCCTTCGTGCAACATAAGAGTCAGAAAGGGCAAACAGTACACAAGTGTCGACACATCATCAACTCACATCGTTTTTTTGTATTTCTTCAATACAGTCTACAATATGTCTAGTCGTCTTCGATCAGATACCCCTATCAGCTATGATATCAACCTACCATATGTTTCTGTGGAAGCCGATGCAGACAAGAATGCACAATATTCCGAGTACATGCCCAACTTCGATGAGATGCATTTTGAACCCCTCAAGCCTTTCGATTTTCAGGACCCAGCTCTGCGAGTTATGGATAAGTCTCTCCCAAATCTCATCACTTCAGATGTCAAACTTTCCCCTATACAACCGCGCATAGGGACTGTGGCTGAAGGGCTACAATTAAGTAGTCTCTCCAGTCAGGCTAAAGACGAGCTAGCCTATCTTATTGCTGAGCGCAAGGTGGTTGCGTTCCCGAATCAAGATCTCATCGATGCCGGCCCGGCAGCACAACAAGAGTTCATGGAGTACTTTGGCAAGCTTAACTACCAGCCAGTGTCGGGAAATGTTCGTGGTCACCCTGGATTCCACATCATTCATCGTGATGGGAACAAAGAAGATATAGCCCGATTTATGGAAGCCCGCCTGACATCCTGTCTCTGGCACCAAGATGTCAGCTACGAGATCCAACCCCCAGGATACGTAATGCTCGGCCTATTGAGCGGGCCTGAAGTTGGTGGAGACACTGTATTCGCCTCGACAGGAGAGGCCTATCGGTACGTTGTAAACAAGATAAGCCATGTTGAAATGTGAACTGATGGAGCGTGTTCTCTCAGTCGTCTTTCTCCCGCTATCCGCGGCTTTCTCGACAGCTGCGCAGCCCTTCACACGTCATCGAGGATGATTGCACACGCGAAGGCATTGGGTGGAATTGCACGCAAAGATCCTATTGACACAGTCCACCCTCTGGTGCGTGTTCATCCTGTCACCGGTGAGAGATGCTTGTTCATCAACGGCGAGTTTATGACCAAGATCATTGGTTTGAAAGAGGCCGAAAACAAGATGCTAATGGATTTCCTACTCAATCACATGATGATGGGTCACGATTTCCAGGCACGTGTACGCTGGGCTCCAAAAACAATTGTTATGTTTGACAATCGGAGTTTGATCCGTAGGTTATGACAGTATTTACAAGAGAGAACGCTCAGTAACGCCCAATAGATTCAGCCATCGTTGATTACCTTGATGATGAAGGGGCTGCGCATCTCAGACACATATTCCGGCTATGTGCAATGGCAGAAAAGCCCATCTCCGTCGCTGAGACTCAGCAGCATATTGAAAAGGAACATGACCATGATCAAGCAAGGAAATGAGTTTTTCCGCTTACAGAATACATGAAAGGCAGTCCCAAAGGGGAGTACTGTAAAAGTCCTCTAGTATACTCTTTCTCAGATCTTGAAAATGGAATATAAGTACGCGTAGACCATGAATTGATAGTGCAAAAGACTTTAGATGCACGAAGACTTGAGGAACCAAAACATTACCGCTTGTGGAGAAAGTCCATGACTGGCGAGTTTTCAATTTGCACGGTGTCAGCTGTAGTAGTTGCTCAATGATCGTAAACGGCATGACCGCCATTGTGGCAAGTCAATCAGTCTGAAGCTTATGTCCCATGTGCACCATTGCCCACAAGCGGAATCAGGTTCTGCACCAACCTCTGTCTTATTTGTTTCTTTACTCACACATCATACAAGGGTTGTCAGAGCCGTGTTCCAAACTGGTCATTCTCCTGAGTGGTAGCCAACCGAAGCGCCCAACCAGTCCCATGCGCGAAGCGAAATAGTCACCAAGACAATGCAGGGTTTCTCTGACACGCCATACTGCACCTTCGGCCGTACCCCGCCTGTTTGGCGCTCCCGCTAGCAGGACATGCGAGCCTACAGGATCCCACAGGCCGTCAATTCATTAACAAGACACGCAAGAGTTCTTTTGAGGCCCCGCTTAAAGCAGGGATGGAAAGGTGTAATTTGTGGCTGCCTATCTTAGTCCATAAACTTTGATATCCCACTCGTATGCATACGTTGTGACCAGGCCAGCTTTTAACATCTCGATGCCAAAGTGTTCTTTCTAAACGTATAAGCGCCTAGTCAAGCATTTGAAAGACTTTCAACGCCGATTTGCAAAGATCTTGCCAACCATGAAGACCATTTTGGTCATAGGCAAGTGAAAACTCATCTGATACTCAATGGCCATGTCCAGGAGCCTGACATGGTCGAAGGCGCAAACAGGGGTGTCGGGTTTGAGCTAGCAACCCGCTTCCTTGCCATGGGCTGTTCTGTTTACGGTACCTACAGGCCCGAAACCTGCGACGACTGCACGGTTCAGCAGGTAAGTTTGATGTCCTTGAACGGCCTACTCAAGCTGATATCATGATGCAAAGCTTCGAGAATCTGGTGTGAAGACTTTTGAACTCGACTATCTGGACGAGAACTCGATAAAGGCAGCAGCAGTGGAATTTGGGATCGCCCCGTTGGATGTTCTGATCAACTGTGCTGGTATGTCATCCATAGTTCAGTCTTGCCGCTATCAAAATCTCTATGTTTTGAGCTAACATATCTCACTACCGATCAGCACTTTGCCATACGTGGGATGACAAACCATTCACAGAACAATCAGGTGAAGACCTTCTTGACCATTTCAAGGTCAATACTGTCGTGAGTCACTCAAACAGGAACAATGATCTGGCGGCATTTGACTAAAATATTTTTAGGGTCCCTTCTTGGCCTGTAAAGCCTTTTTGCCAGCCTTGAAAAAGGCTAAGCAAGGCAAGATCATCAACATGTCTTCTGACATGGCAAGTATATCAGGTAAGTACCTTCTTCTTGGTATCAACAAGCCCATCATACACAGTGTAAAAGGTTGATTCGTCGGTAGACAATAGCAAGGGCGGCAACATTTGCTATCGTATTTCCAAGACAGCTGTCAACCAGCTGACAAAGACTATGGCTGTTGATCTGGTTAAATTGGGCTTGCAGGTCATAATCTTAGCCATACATCCAGGATACTTGCCAACGAAGATGAATGACTATTACGGAGAGAATGACATGGAGGTATGCATCAACGGTATCACAGAGATAATCCGGACATTCGGCACGGCAGCTGGTGTGGACATACCGAACGGTGGCTACGTGAACTGGAACGGAAAGGTTCTTGCCTTGTAACGATGATTCTTTGACGATAATATGAGCTTCTGTCCTCTCGTTTCCAAATACATTACAAAACGAATGAGTAATTTCCCCTCGCTACCCAGCACGTTATGAATATCGTCCTCTCCAGTAGTCACGCATTCATCAATCTCAATCTCATGATCATCCACTTTGTAAAGATGCGAAACTATTGATCTTATAGGCACCAGTCATCCACGGCGAGCTTATCGTTGCAAGGCAGCGAGAATAACCGGATTCCACATCACCTTTGGCAAGAGGCGCAACGGAGAGAGTGTGTTCTTTCTGACCAAAAGCCCGCCAACAAACGCCTGCGACCCCAACTCAGTCATTTGCTGGAAGTAGCCACAGGTAAGCGCACACTACAGACTTCGTTTTACAGTGATTCAGTTTCGCCCGCGTGGGAGTTGTGTCATGGGGTGAGATGATACGTAGTTGAGGCGCAGTTTAGTCGAAATAGATGTTTGGGGCCTTGCCTGAGAATGCTATAACGAAGTGTCTTGTATCATACAGATTCTATGGGTTCGAGGTGACGTATACGAAAACTATGATGAAGCCTATCCCCATGCCATAACATCATGCATCGCAGTTCCGGATTTGTGATGTGAGAGATATGGCGCTATCTGTGTCAGAATTACCCATTCTAGAGGCTTGTAGTTTCAATAGATAATGGGACAACGTTTTTTAGACCATCGCAGCTATGATTAGTCACTTTGAAATTTTGAGGCTACCGTTTGACGAAGTTGCTGTTGTCACCGAGCAGATTTCATCGCATGGCAACTCGTTAAGGTCAGTTTTGTGAACTGGTAGCCTGCTGATGCTCGGATTCTTCTCCACAAATGAGCTTAAGCGCACCATGCATATGATGCATCAACACATCATGGAATACGAATGGGTAGTTCGAATACCCCTTGCGGGATTCGTAGAGAGTGTAGCTGAGGTTAACGCGTAGCACATTCTAAAAGACCTTCCAGTTAACTTAAAGAGGCAGTCACAACACTATCTAAGAAAAACGCTAGCAACGAAAAGGCACCACGCTTACAAAGTCATTGGCGTCTTATTTCGGTCTATGAGATGAAATACATTACTCAAAGTGTCTAGCCCCGCGTGTGCATGGGACGCATCAGAGCGGAACTGCTGCAGATAAAATGTGCCAAAACCACAGTTGGGCCGCTTTACCACCGCTCAAAGTAGAGGATTAGCGGTTCGGAAATATTAAATACGACAAATATCGCTTGTTAACGAACAAGATGTGTGAGGGAAAAAAATCATTTCCCGTCTATGCCCGTGGAAGACCTGCGACAGAATCAGACCGTGCCCTCACCCGTAACACTATAACGCCAGTACCCAACTCCAATCATGCAACCAAGCTGATAAAGTCAGCCTCAAAACGCACGGGAAACTGCTCCCTTCGCCTCGCAGCCTCACTCACGAAGCATGCCATACTGTTCTTTTGACACTGGAACGTCCCATTCCCTTGCTCATCAATCATCGTCGCACACATCTCAAAGCCGAGGACATCCGTCCAGATCTCGCCCGCATGTTCACGACCGACATTCATCGTCAGCCATGGAATACAGTTATCGTAATTTGACTCCTGCGTCCATGCCATCACTACTGCGCAGCCGCTGGGGTTACATGGGTCTCCTTGACGCGTCCAGCTGATGCAGTCGCTGCGCTCAAAGTAATCGATTTGTGGTCCGTGTGCGTACAACTTTCGGGCAAAGACTAGGTCCGGTAGCTTACCCCAGCATGTAGGCGCTTCGGCTTGGGGACCGCTGGTTCCGTACAGGTCCCCGAAGAAGACACACGGGTATCCGTCTTGACGGAGGAGAATTAAGGCGTAGGCCAAGGGCGTGAAAGAGTGGCGGATCGGAGTGTCCATGTCCTGGCCTCGCTGAGTGTCGTGTAATTGAATGAAGGTCTGTGATGGATGAATAAGTGCATAATCATAGAGTCAAAAGAGTAAACTCACAACTGCGTTACTGGGCCGCCTCTCGACTAGAGTGTCGTGGAAGACGTGACGCAAGTCCGTATCTTCTCCCTGGCTCAGACGAGCAATGCGGTACATGAGGGGTACGTCGTACAACATGAAGTCTTGGGACATGTTTTTCATCCAATCGAGAAGCACATTCACATCGCCGTGCCAGAATTCTCCGACACACAGCAAGTCGCCACCATTTTCTTTGTTGAGGTACTGGCTCCAGTCATCCGCAAAGCGCCAGGAGTAGTGCTGCACCGCGTCCAGTCTGAAACCCTTCAACCCCAGCTCTCGCACAATCCACTTTCCCCAATCCTTGGTTTCCTTGATGACCTCAGCATTAGTGTAATCAATGTTCTCCAGCATGAGGTAGTCGACGTTGCCTTGCAGTTTTCCAACATCCTGCGCCCAGTTCTTACCATTCTCAACGAATCGGTAAATGGCACGTTTCTGCGTAAGCTGATTCCAGTCGGTACCATTGAAGTGGCTCTTGTTATATGTGAAGGAACTGTATTGTCCACCCCGACCAACGAAGTCAAACCTTGTCCAGGCTTCAATATCGAAAGGTTCTGTAATGTCTTCTGTCCGATCTGACAAGATCAGTCATGAAAGGCGATACTGTCTGAGCCTTACATACCTCTTGGGTTCACTTCAACTACCGACACTCTCTCGGTAGAGTCTGCAAACGCCCGATGATTGAGAATCGCATCCCATATCAACCCCATACCACGACTTTTGCAATCAACAGCCAAATCAACCAGATCCTGCTTGGTGCCCCACTTGGTCGGCACAGTATCTCTTTGGTCGAACTCTCCCAAATCATACGCGTCGTATATATCATAGCCGTTGCTCTTTGCATCTTTTGCTTTGGATCCTGGGGGCAGCCACATTTCGGTGATGCCAATTGAAACAAGAATAGGCAAAGCCTTCCGTAGCCGCTGCCAGTGTTTGTGGTCTGCAGGCGAATGCCACTCAAAAGCTTCGAAAAGTACTGGGTTTGAGGATGGAGTCTGGTGCTGGATGGTCTCGGGATCCGGTCGCTCTTCTGAAGGCAACGGTGAGTCCATTGTGAAGGTAGGTTTGGATTGCGATTGCGACCATATTAGAGACACATTATAGTCCTCTTATCAACGCGCAGACATTCCACGTTCCAATCTGACTTGCTATCGTCATGGTCTAAGCAGTACGCCCATCCTCGCATCCTCCTTTTCCAATACCCTATGCCCATATTCGGCCTCATGTGCTAATTCGCACAATCACTAAAATGCATAGCATTCTGTGAGAGACCGTATGCACCGTATTGGCAGTATTCGCTCCGCTGGTTGATTGTGCTTCACGAGGTTAGTGTGTTTCGGCACTGATGCGGCTAGTTCGTATCCTAGTTCATCGGATCTCTGATTTTCGGATGAAATGCGTTTCCGCGCACGGTTTGAAGAGAGGCATCTGCCACGTGTCTTCTTGAGAAGTCATAGCTTGGCAGGGTCTGCAACGTGGAGACGGAAACAGAGTGCACAGTTGCAAAAAAGAAAAGCCCCGACCGCCTTGAGACCTCTTTGGAGACCGGATCGCAAAGGTCGATGTTCGGCTTCATCGTGTCCGTGCAGCCGAGCGTCCATCATGCATTATAACATTGCACACACTGGTAAGGTTATTGCCAAAGCCCCCTAATTCCTCTGCATCTGCCGCAAAATATCGAGTCTTGCACAAGGATGTCAGACAGTGACTGGTAGCTACATTTTGGCAGAGATGTAATTGTGTTTGCAGCAAGATATGCTGACGTGCTTTCGCACATCTTAGAAGGGAGCACCGCAATCTGCGGACATCATCCAGCTGGAGAAGTGAAGTGTCTTTGCCTCTTCCTGTGGGCGTTTCTCGTTTAGAGCGAGTCCTTGTCTTACTCCAATAACTTCTCGAGCATGATTTCCAAGCTACAACGACAGAGAATGGCTCAGCATGTCTGCTAGACTGCTTGCTCAATGTCACTATCATGTAACATCTATAACTTAAAGCTCAATACAACCATCAGCATCCCAAAGCTACAGGATCTATAAATTTTTTCCCTAGCTAACATTAGATTGATAATGTAGCGGTATGGCGCACAAGCAAAGCTGTGGAAGAACGCGACGAGAAGCCTGCACAGCTATGCGGGAATCCATGGAAGCTTATTGCGAGAGAGTCTTGCCAGGAGTTGGTGGCTATTTGTTTTGGAAGGTAACTCTCCAGTTTCCAACGTCCGGATGATCATGGTGATGATAGCTATGCTACTCATGCTGGAAGGCGCTAGCTACCTCATTCAGTTAGTGTTACTTGCCGGTAGCGCGATTCTTCGCTTCGTCCGAACGTCCGAACGTCCGAACATCCGAAGGGCTGAGCGACCGCCTTGCTCCAGGACGTCTTTCCAGTACCCAGGCGTTTGCCGTTGTGCCGGAATCTCCTAAAAACGACCACGTTCACCCCCTGCGCCGCCTCTGCCGAACGCCTGACGACCTTCGCGACCGATGCCGCGCAGGCATCTTCCACACAACTTGGTGATGCTGAGCGTGGACCAGAATGACTACGGTTGCATTGACGCTCCTGGGCCCAGCTTTGGAATGAGGGATACATCGACTATGTTGGGCTCCGCATCATTAGCATAAGCCTGCAGTCATTCTTGTCATCAATTTTTGTGCCATCGCAAATGAAATTGAAAGCGCGCTCTGTGCTATCGACTTCGAGCAGCTCAAATATGCCCTTGATTGTTGGAGGAGGGCAGGAATGCTAGATACTATGCAAAGCAGTCTTTGACGGATTCTTGTCCTCAGGACCACACTTAGCACATTGTTGAAAAGGTGCGCACAAATAATCTTTACTACTGCGGGCTTCGTTGCAAAGAAGTGAGAAAGGGGTGGTGCTTGAAAGTGCGTAGCTGTTGAAGTTGCGCAGGTTCAGAAATCTGCGCCCCACTTATGTACCATAGTTTCATGTAGCTCGGCTGCGCCTCACACATAACAACATTGTGACAAGCACTCAATCTCCATGATGATAACGGCATTCGCGTCAAATGAGAGACAATGGGCATAGCGTGGTATGCATCTCGCTTGCTCCTAGATGCATTGGTCCTGACGGTCCCTTCATCGAAGGAAACAGCACTTTCTCGGTGGAAATTGAAGGGGCTTCGATTATACTGTACGAATTATACTTCTGCAGGGGGGCTAGGTACGGGTCTGGACGCCTATTTGCAGTACAGCCTCACCGGATTTATCGCCAAGAACATCACGTGTTCCACTGTCGACAATATGTAGCACTGCCACCAGAATTTGCGTATTATAGCAAGAGCAGATTTCTGGTCGCCGAAAAGTGCGGCGTGCATGATGTCGCAGAGTCAGTCCACTCCTCTCATGCTCTCACACCCTTCTACGCACACCTGCGAATCCTGCTCGGCTACCGATGGAACGAACTCTAGCTCTAATCGACAGCCTCGCGTTGGCGCACGTTTAACATCCAAGGTTTTCATCTCAATCGTCACACTGGCGCTATGCCTTCTGCTTTCAGTACTTGTGGTTACCCCGCATGCCCCTATTGCCTGGAGTCTCGGCTCAAAGAACTAGATTGTAATCGTTGGATTCCTTCTTGGGATTATGAGCATTTGCGTTCGTACAATTAGCTGTACTGCTCTTCTCGCGTTTGAAGCGCATCTAGGAGACTTCACACTCCAGAACTATGACGCAATTCGCACCGATAGCATCGCTGCCTCACACGCCAGCACATATCTGAGAGCTATTCTATTGTCACTTCTTATCCTGCCTCTTGGATTGAGCATTGGATACAAGCAATTTTTAGGAGGAAGCATCTCTTCAAGCATTGGCGCGAACATATCTCGTGCCAGATACGGCATTCACTATCCTTCACTAGGGGACTATTCTACGCTAAACACCGTAACATATCTTTGGTTGAATGCATATTCTGGCTTCGCTTCTCAAGTGAACCCGAAAACAGTTCCACCTCTACCGGACGACCTGCCGAACCGAGCAACACCATACGGGTACAATGTCCTACTCCTTAGTAACACAACTGCAGCGGCGGTGGACCTTCCATCACGAGGCTACATGGAGTCAATTCGCAGGACACTAAAGCTCAATGAAACCTGGTACATCGACGCATCGGTCAATGCGTTTGTTGCTGAGCTGAATTCAAGCCTTGATCAAGTACGAAACAACAACACCTTTTGGAAGAGCACTTTGCAACACACAAACCCACAGATGAGATACCACGGTCTCACCACTATTCTACGTGGTGGCAAGTGGTCAGACTTTGGTTTTGGTCTGATACTAGAGTATCAGAACAACACTGGACGAGGCTTCGGATCATGTATGTTGGGGATGTATGTGGACAAAGTTAGCGATGTCGTCACAATCAAACAATACGACAAATACGATGACGATGTCGTCCTTGCTTTCCGGAAATCAGCTCTACAATTCGACGTGTATCGTCGTAGATGCAACGCCAGATGGAGGATTACCGCCGAGTCAATCCATCTCTTGTCTGGCGAATGCTCCATAAGCTCGTCCGTTACCGAGGTGGACTCCCGGGTTGTGGAGGACTATGCACCACCCTCAATAGATTCCCTACCGAACCTCTGGCCCACTCTCAATTGGCTAAATACAACCATCAAGAGCGATAGTGTACCGGCCTGGAAGATTCCGAGTTATGCCGTAGCTGTGGCGGTAAGTTATTGGTCTCGCGCCGCAAGCCAGATGGAGTCTGGAGCACTCGAAAAGTACGCCGACGTCGACTATGCTCCAACTAAAGAGTCCATCGTTTCCAGTCGATCCACACTTCAGGCTTGTTGGCTTCTTTATCTAATCCTGTCGGTTCAACCTGTGCTTGGACTGTTTGAACTTCTCCTCATATTCGCCCTCCGCGAAACTCCAATTGGTGGTGGGTTTGACACACATGCTATCTTGACTAGGTTGCAACCATCATCGCTAGTTGTCCTAGACGATGTGAGTCTTGCTGGTAAGGTCGATAGACCAATCTGGTTGCATATCCAACCCTCAGGACGGTTGGTAGAGAAAGAAGGACAGGGTGTAACAACAAAA
Organism: Stagonosporopsis cucurbitacearum; assembly: GCA_016920805.1. Lineage (NCBI taxonomy): Eukaryota > Fungi > Ascomycota > Dothideomycetes > Pleosporales > Didymellaceae > Stagonosporopsis > Stagonosporopsis cucurbitacearum. The sequence continues at coordinate 1,894,813 of JAFEKD010000017.1, read as the reverse complement.
GAAGTGCAATATGTACTATCCGCTGAAAGGTCAGTAGATCAATGCCAGGTATGTGGGCTGAATAAGAGTACTTTCAATGATATCTGGTATATTTGAGGAAGGGAGATTTCAACTGGTCTTTTCTAATGCAGACTTGGGCATGGGAAGACCTTCACCCAAACACACTCAATACTGTCCAAGGTGGATTTTGAATTGTTCGAGTTTCACAGAGGAGGGTAATCTTGATGTAGTAGATATCAAAGACACAATATGCAACGAACGAATGTGCTTCACTGTCACACATGCAGCCAATACAATAGGGACGATGGGTCTCTGGAAAGCACTGCCACGTATATATACCAGAGAAGCATATCTATCAGTTAGAGCGCTTTTCGTAGCTGATATCGAGTAACTTCTCCGAGTATTGATTTTCTCTCGGGTGATTTGCAGAATTAACCTCTGAGGACACCCCCCGGGTGCACGAAATCACTTCTCGGCACACAGTACACTCCTGTGGTCTAGTTTTGCATGTGTGACCTTCTCCAGTCGGGTCTCAGTCACTTATCAATCAGATGTGTATGAACACAATCAATTTCCGATAGCAAGGAATCTAAGTGAAAATATTTTTCTGTTCCAGAGGCCAGGACGTATCTATATATTGCGCCAAATTTTCTATCCACCAATGAATGCAAATGATCACAACAGGTCTTATCTCAAAAGCAATGCTCGCCCTTACACATGCTCTCTTCGTATTGAAGATCCGGGTATCCCTCCCAGTACAGTGTTTCGGCATCGCTCGAGTTATCAAACGTGTACTTGGCACTCTTCTCGGGGATGCAGATCTTTTGCAGTCCATTTGCTGAGGCAGCCTCGACAAGAAGCTGTGTTTGACAAGCACGTTCCATGAGAGTCATGAGGAAGCATGACTCCTCCACAGTTGTACCAACTGTAAGAAGACCATGATTCTGGAGAATCATGGCCTTACCCTTTTGTCCTATCAAAGCGTCAGCACACGAACGTAGGAGTCCACCGGTGTAGAGCAACCCACCGATTGCAGCACCAATTCTGTCGCCTTCTTCTTTGGTTAGCACCACCCCTCCGAAGTCCTGAGCATCGTTAGGTATTGAAACCGAGGCAAAAATTTGGGAAGCTCGAACTTTGTAGACAGCTTGCGCATCGCCAAACAAGTACGCAGCGTCTTGTGTCAACATATCAAGGGGTCGACCAAATGCACTCCAAGCCATTCCGTATGGGCTGTGAGTGTGGCATGCCGCGATGACATCGGGTCGCGCTTTGTGCACGGCGCTATGGATCAAGAATCCAGCGGCGTTTGCTGGACGAGTCATATTTCCTGAACCAAATCAGTTCCCGGAGATTGAAGGTTGCAAGAAGTTCGATGACCTACCTCCAATGGGCACACCTTCATAATTGACCAGTATCATGTCGCTCGCTTTTAAAAGGCCAAAGTGAACTGCCAACGGGTTCTACAAGACGGGCGGTGAGTCAGCACATGTAAGGTATTGCGTGCGGGCTATTCCTACCGTCCAAAATGTGTGGGGATTCTCTGGATCCCTTACGGATATGTGACCAGCCATTCCATCAGTGTATCCTAGACGAGCAAAGACTCGGAAAGCCAGAGCCATCCGCTCTAGCAGCCATTGTCTCTGTTTACTGAGATCTGGATAATTCGGAATACCGGGAAGGCATTGTCCTTGTGAGATGAGCTGTAATGGTGTTTTGCTCTGCTGTCCTGGGAGTCCTTTCTGCAATGCAATGGATGACATTGTAAACAATTTCGTTTGCCTTGCGACTTCGAAAGTGAAGAGTGATATTTTTTGGAATCGAAGTGTCTGACAGTACAGCGTACTTGAAGGTTGCATTGAATTATATGGCTGCCGCTCGCATGGAAGAACATTAGCTACCGATGGAAACTGCGAAAGGACGCTAATACCCTTTTGGCAAATCTATACGACCAGCGTCTGCTCACGGCCAACCATGATGACCCAAGTTATCAATAGCCCCGTAATCTAACATACTTTTTGCACAAACGGTTTTTGTTTTTAGAAGGCATTACGTCCTTTGCGACACTGAATAGTTAAGAAGATACGAGGTGCATTTTGGTGGCGGCTGCAGATTAATCGATTCGCTCTCAACTTTGACACACGGATGTAATGCAGACAAGGGATCACAGAGACTCGTCATCACAAAAACAGAATTTAATCAACCGTATAGCATAGACTTTCATGGCTAGGACAGTTTTGTGACGCTAGCAGATCTGAACGTCAATAGCTTATCGAAGAGCTGATTTCAAAAGCCCTTTGACCGCGCCCTTGTCAGACACATCACGTTTTTTGCAACAACGACAATAAGTACAACTATAACAACACCAAAATAGTCAAAATGCACAGAGTGAACCATTATTTGCCTGGGCAGGCTGCTCGATGCGGAGTTGCGGGCACAAAGCCTCTGCGACTGAAATCCTTCAGCTTGCATCGCACGTTCAGCGCAGGTCTCACGATTCTTGGTGAGGACACAGGCTTGCGAGCAGTACGTCTACAAGATCTCCACACGCGTGAGGGGAGGATAATACTCTGACATCTGACTTCCAGTACGAGAAAAGAACTCAAATCAGTATTGTACCTGTTCTGGCACGTCGCACCTTTTCCTCGCTCTCCAAACCCAGCAACGCACGCGCAGCAACATCACTCAAAGCTCCCGATCAATCCATTCAAGATAAAAGCCGTGCATCAAGCGTCGCTGTCCCTATAGACGGCTCGAACACGTGCTTCTCCGCACTCCTCTTGCGCGACGCCTGCGCCTGCCTACAGTGTGTACACGAGTCGACGAATCAGAGATTGTTCTCTACTGCCGATATACCTGCCGATATCCAAGCGCGAGCCGTCGAGGTCGATGTCTCATCTGACAATGTCAAGATCAGATGGAGCAACGATGTAGCAGGTTACGATGACGAACATACTACCACGTTTGGGCTGACTGAGCTGCAAGCGTTGGCTCAGACGGGATCCTTCCCTGTTACTCAGAGAGACTCCTTTGATACTCCAGTCCTGTGGAGTGAGAACAGACTTGAGCTCCCAGACTACGATTATGAGTCGTATCTGAAGGATGACCATATCCTGCACGAACTCATGAAACAACTTCAAACTCATGGGCTAGCATTTGTCACGAATATTCCTGGTGAAGAGACTTCATTAGCCACTATTGCGACACGTATGGGTCCAATCAAAGACACATTTTATGGTCAGACATGGGATGGTGAGTCCTTATGTCCTCCATCATGGGCATGTACATTTTTGACATGAGAACAGTTCGTACTGTCCCTGCCGCTATCAACGCAGCTTATACCTCGCACGACCTTGGTTTTCATACAGACCTGCTCTACTTTAATCAACCTCCACATATACAACTCCTTCACTGCATACAGTCCGCATCGTCTGGTGGAGCAAGCATATTCGCTGATGCATACACGGCAGCGGTTGACCTGTTCTATACTGATCCAGAAGCATTTGAAACCCTCGCGACTGTACCAGTAAATTACCAGTACAATCATCCCGACTCGAACGTTTATCGTACCACAAAGCCGGTCATCGATCTTCGACCACTTTGTATTGGGAAAGCAGTATACACTAGTCTGAAGGACTACAAGAAAGCATGGCACGATTTTGACGTTCGAAATGGGGGCGCAGGGTGGAACGACTCCATGCTGATCAATTGTTTGGACAAGATCAACTGGGGCCCTCCATTCATGGCACCATTTTCGAACCATGAGGAATCGACACACAGAATAACGAATTCGCAACCGAATCTATCCGATCTGAATACAAAGGTGAAACGGTGGCATGAAGCTGCAGTCAAGTTCAATACTTTGCTACAACGATCCAGCTACATTTATGAGCGAAAGATGAAACCCGGCGAATGTGTCCTATTCGACAATACAAGGACGCTTCATTCCAGAAGGGCATTTGACTCTGCTGATGTTGGAAAACCCAGGTGGCTTCGGGGCACATACGTTGACAGAGACCCATTTTTAAGCAGAATGCGTGTGCTGAAGTCGAAGCTTGGGCAGCCCTCATAAGTCCTAATCCTGGGAAGGTGTTGTCTTCTCTGCTCAACATTTTGATTTTGGTGAGACTAGGTTTTGGTTTTGCTCACTGAGGTTTAGGCTCTGATATCGCATTGTGGTAATCTGCGACACAGTTCGGTGGCTTTTGTCCCGTCATGGCTCATAACCATAGCATATCATCCAAAGCAATCTCTCTTGCAATCTGAAACCAACATATCTTGCTGTTATTGACGTGTGGACTGTCGTACGCCGACCAAATTGCTTCGGTCACTTGAAGCACTTGACTACTAGATGCATGGGGCAACATCTGCTGGAGCTGGCGGAGGCGCGTCAGAGTCATGCGCCTCGTTTTGAGTATTGCTAATTCAAGGCTCTGAGGTTGATGATCAGCCACGACTGTTAGTTGTTCTCCAGGTGCAACATCTTGCGAGCTCGGGACGACACAGCAGGCTTGTTCTGTAGTGTTCACCATGTTGTAGATGCCGAAATATTCTTCCAAGTCATGATCCGCTTGACCAATGTTTTGTGACTCCAAATGTGTGGTCTTACAAAGCCCAACAGTCACCGCAAGGTACAGCATGGCGTGTATAGATTTGGATCCCGACTCAATTGGAATGGCTTCCAAAGTGGTAGCAAGATCAAAGGCCATTTTACGGATGTACTCATCGCGAGACTGATGATGTACAGAATTTGCGCCCTGGTCGAGGCTGTTGCACGCATGCATCGTTGGGAGGATGGGTAGATCCTCGAAGCCCAAGTGTAATTGTAGGAGTGCGGCTTTTCTGAATGCTTCAGCGGTCTGTAATAAATGCGAAACCGGAGTTTGACGGTCCTGCGTCACAACAGGGTAGCCCTGAGCCTCTTCTAGGAAGATCACGAGGTCAAAATCCACAGCTAGTAACTGTCTCTGTAGATCGCGAGCAATCGACATGTTACAGAGCACGCCAATGGCTCTTTCCGTAGCTGGGGTATCAATGTTCTCAGAAGCGACACTGCTGACGCTGCGACACAACGCTAGGACCTGCCCGTAGGTGTTTATAACTTCGCTTGAAATGCCACACCAAGAATTCGGCCGGGTACCCAACACGTCTGGCAAGTCTTCGGCAAGCAAGTGATCTGTACCGTTTTCATGGCCATTTCCCATAGACAAGCTCAACATGTTGACGAGCCGTTTCTTCAATTGCTCTCGCCTTGTACGTATCTTGGCAGGATGCGAGCCTCGTCCAACCGGAGCCAGAAGCATGTCCCAGTACGTCAAAGCTTGCGAAAAATATGCGTGCAGCAGGACATCTGTAGCTTCCAGTCGTGTGCCCCACAGCAAGAGCAGGTCGCGAGCCGATTCCCATCGAAGAGATTCTGAGTCTGAGAGCGATGCAGGAGCGGACCAGTGCAAAGATGTGCCTAATGACAGCATGGCAAAAATTAGTTCAACCGTATCAGTAGATGCCGAGGATGCTTGCACTCGAGTAAGGCCCAAGCTGACTGCAGTCAGTGCTTGGCATCTGAGTAAAGGTAGAGTCTCTTGAAGTTGCGGCATGCTACCTACAAGACACGCGGCTGACATGGCTTGCATAGTGCTAAAGACCGGTTCGGAAGATGACCATGTGCTCCAGGCGACTTGACGATTGTAGTTTATGCCGGAATCGAATGTCGAGCGCAATGGGCATACCCAACCAAACCAGTACTCAATCAGTATGGTTGACATATGAGTTGGTGGTGCCACAATGCCTAGTGTGGGTTCGGTAATCGTAGGAGCGGGATCAGGATTGAGTGTTTGTTTTTCAGTTGTGGTGGTCGTTGTTGAGGAATTTGGTATTGAACCAAAATTATCACAGTTGAGGTCAGGCAGATCACGGTTTGGCAACCTGTGATCATCGATGCTGGTGGACTCAAAGGCTGCAGAGCAGGCGGGCATTCTTGTCGTACATGATGGCGATCTCCTATCATGTGCGTGCGCATGTCGGTCCTCTATTACGCTTCCGCGGGGGTCATTCATAACCTTTTTGGTGGATCGGTTGTTTGATTCAATCTCTAAGATCATCTTGGGTCGCTGATACTTCGTGCACCATCGCAACTGCTGTTGATACCCAGGACAAGACGCTCCAAGTTTGTCGCAGTTGCTACATGTCGGACGAGCTTCGTCGCACTTCACCTGATCGATGGCCGTTGATCAGAGACAAGGTTTGTCGAGATAGGGAGAAAACAGTGGAACTGACTCGTCGAACTTTACATCTCGCGCATCCGTTCCGTGATTTGCTCGCACATCTTCGCGTGCGTTTAGTTTGGCTATCCATTGGCAAAGTCTACGCTGAGTGCATGCAATCTAAAGCAAACATGGTCTGGCTGTTGCGTTGCGGGAAACAGGAGGTGGTGCGGAAGCAGGTGCGGGGCACTGCGTGCACGCATCGACTAATAGGTATTACTCAACGCTTACCGGTAGCGCAATACTCACATCTGCTAAATCTGCAAGAATATATCTATCTAGATTGCATGAGTTTTCAGACTTAATTTTGAGAAGATTTTTTTGAAAATATGACTAGGTTATTGCAATATTAATAGAATCGCATAGCTGCCTTCAGAGCCAGAATGTACACACAGCTTCTACGCAGTAGCGCGATGCATGCAGCATGAGTGGATACACGCCATTATATCCGCTGTCTTTCAATCTGACCGCGAGAACCTCCGCGTCTAGCTTGCCTAATTTTTAAAAACTACATACAATGACCCTATTCTAGTATCAAGGACCGTGAACTTGCTTGCAAGCGCCTCCCAGCCCTGCGTTGTGCTCTTATTACGGTTCGGTATCACCACCCCCAAAACACACAACGTTACCGTACATGGTCATTGACTTCATCATATGAGCGCCTACTACTGGAAAGCCCTTTCCCAGGACTTTTCTCGCCTATGTTGTGCAGCAACCGGAAAACAATCACGCGTGACACCATGCACGCAAGATGACGTGGCTGACAACTTCCCTGTCAACAGCGATTCCTACCGCTAATCTCTCAAAGCTTCGCACACTCGCGATTGCACCTAGGCATCCGCGCCGCCCACAACATATGGCCTGAGCACCGCCAACTTATTATCGCCAAAGAAAATTGACTTGCTACTTCACAAGATGATGGTTTCTTGTGAAGAGGTCGCACGGCTCTCCGATGGTGGATCTGTTGGCTCTGAGTTAGACTCCGAAGATGATCTGGATGGATTTGCCAATGACGACTCCGATAATTTCAGCGATTATCTGATAACCATCGATCATGAGCCACTGGAAGCCGAGGGCCGGACGAGCAGTGAGATCGCTACGGCGTCTTCACCATGCGGTATGGATAAACCGACTGCTTCGAGTAGCTCAAAAGACGAATCATGGCGTTACGAATACAGCAAACTTGAAAAGATAACCGACTTTCGCATTCTTGTCCTTAAATCTCGAGACAGCACACAAGATGATACGATTGAATGCGAACTACGGGTTCAGGACATCCGTGACAGTACTTGCCCCGAATATGAAGCTTTATCGTATACATGGGTGGCCATGCTTATGACCCACAAGATTTGGATTGAGGACCGGGTGCTGCGGGTCACAGAGAACTTGTGGGAGGCATTATCGTGTCTGCGATATGATTTTCAAGACCGTCTGCTATGGGTTGACGCCATCTGCATCAATCAGATTGAGGCTGAGTCACTTGTTTCACAAAGAGAGGAGAATGAGGCTAGATCCGCACAAATCAAGTCGGAGCCAGACGAGAAAACTGTCCAAGTGCGCCAGATGGGTGCCATCTATCAAAAAGCCAAGTCAGTTCTGGTCTGGCTAGGCCCAACCGAGCAAGAAGAAGACCAAGTCTTCCATTTCCTGGAGACCGAGCAAAGGCCGGACCAGCTGGCATACCTTCGAGTTCGGTGGGAGGGTTGGCCATACGACAGAGCGGCTATAAGAAGAAGTCTGGAGATGCTGTTATGTCACGCATGGTTCAGGAGAGTGTGGATTGTACAAGAAGTTGCTCAAGGCCGCTCTGCTTTGATCAGACGCGGGCGGTACTCGGTACCGTTGCATATCTTCGTGCAGCTCCCAGAGATCCTTCAAGTAAACGTGGGCCACCACTGTCAACAAATCTTTAATATCATGCCCGGCAACAGGAGGTCCAAGGTTTCTCAAACTCAAGACTGCAACATGGAACAAGCATGGGCTCCTCAGCCACTTCGCACCCTACTACGCGACTTCAGGGATTGCGAGGCAACGCAAGCGAAAGATAAGATCTATGCACTGTTTGGGTTGTCACAAGAGCATGAAAACAACGATCTTATAGACTACGGCGATTTTGAGCATGACATTGTACACAATACTATTGCGCTTCTTTTTACATCGATAATCAAGTCTCAAATACCCGATTGGACCTTAGCAGAGTTTTGGAGAAACCTAGATTCACTCGAGAGCATCCTGCTGATGTGGGCAGCGGGCGAGGGCCATGCTGCTGTGTTTCAGCTATTACTGGAGACAATGGAGTCGCGGACCAGCACACGCCCTGAATATCACACATTGTTCTTTACTGCGTTGAATGTTGAATAATGGCAGGTCAGAGGTCATATCTGCGCTGCTTAAGAACGGAAACGTCGATGTGAACGCACGCGGCGAGGAGGGAGACACCACTGGATATTGCACTACGAAATCTTGACAACAAGACCATTATGTTGTTAATTGGAGTAGGAAAGATTGACCTCGGTGACGAGAGGGTTCACAAGGAGCTTTACGACTGGTCGTGTTTGATGATAAACCCCTACGTTCGCGCCGATTACCCTGACGAAAGCTTCGAAGAAACGTTTACGCAGTTACTCAATTCAGATGCAAAAGTATTCGAAGGCCATGCAGGGATGCGTTTATTGAAGCAAGCGATTTTGGACCGACATCTGGAAGCAACCGATTTATTGACCAACGCGGAAGGAATCGCAATTGACCTGGAAGATGAGGATGGAAGAACGCCACTAAGCCACGCGGCTGAGATTGGATCACAGTCAATCGAAATGCTATTGAGTACTGGCAAAGTCAATGCAAATTCGAAAGACCACCAAGAACGAACCCCCCTGTGTTATGCGGCCATGAAGGATAGAACAAAAGTCGTCGACTTGTTGTTGAATTGCGATGGCGTCGAACCTGACTTACCAGACAAATCAGGGCAGACAACATTGAGCTACGCCGCGAGATATGGGCATTTAGGCACACTTGATCTCTTGTTGAAGACGAACAGAGTCAACATCGACTCAAAATGCCGGTCAGGACGAACACCATTAAGCTATGCAGCCGAAGGAAGGCTTACCCCGTGTCTTCGACAATTGATTGAAACTCAAAAGGTCGACTTTAACTCCAAAGACGATCTGGGTCGGACACCCTTGAGCTATGCTGCAAGTTCTGGGGAAATAGGTACAGTAAAATTGTTGCTGGAGACGGGCATGGTCGACATCGACTCAAAGGATTCCTCAGGACGAACGCCTCTGAGCTATGCTGCAGCGGTATCAAGCTCATCAGGGGCAGTCTCGCTGTTGTTAGCCACCAATACGGTTGACGTTGACTCGAAAGACGACATAAGCCGGACGCCACTGAGCTATGCGATATTTTCGCCAACAGTCAGGATTCTGTTAGAAACGAAGAAAGTGGACGTCAACTCACAAGATCAGACAGGGCGTACGCCCCTAAGCTGGGCAGCCTTATGTTCATATGCCTGTATCTGCAACCTCCTTGATCTGGGCATGGCAGATCCTAGCATTGCAGATCATGACAACCAGACACCATTGTTTTGGGCAAGGACGCATAGGCGTCGAAGGTTTGTGGAACTACTTACCTTACGGTTGACCAGGTCCACTGATCAGGATGTAAATTTGTCGACCCAGACGGCCGTCAAATGTTCGACCTAATAATCTTTTTTCTCCAGATCACTGCATTCTCCTTACCTTTCCAGCTTGACTTCAGCATTAACGCGGGTAAGACTAGACTCGTACTTGATTCCACCACTATGCTCCTCTGGCATCAAACTCAATTAAACTCGAGCCATGCACGACCATGGCAAATGGGGCTTCAAAGCACACCACACGACATTTACAACGAGCAGAACGGCATCTCCCGCAAATCACACGATTGAACAATTAAAACTACCAAGCGTAATATTCAAAAGCTATGGCAAATTCAACTACAACGGTTTGAACCACGCAGGACCGAGTTCCAAGGCCCGTTTTCAGTTTGCAACCGTAGTTTTAACCGCGCCAGATCAGGACGTCGTCGGTTTACCCTTTGTCGTCTTCCTTGTCACACTCGTCGCTTTAGCAGACTTCGTCGGACCAGCACTCCCCGACACCACAGCCCCCGCGGCATTACAAGGAAAGTCCAAATCCGCCGTACTAGCAACATCCGTGCAGAAATACTGCGAACTGCCGCTTGATCCCACCAACCTTGTCCCCCGCGCGGTAATGTCATTACAGACATCGCTGCACAGTATGCTAACCACCTCTTTGCTCTTGCTGCCCGTACCAGTCACGTTGATGTAGTGGACATCGCTGATGGAGACTTTGGACGGGTAGCTTGCGCACGTCGCTGCAGACGTCTGGTAGCACTGATCAATCACAATCGGCAGGGCCACATTCTGCACCCTGAAGTCCTGGAATGTGATGTTCTTGACATAGCCGCGTCCGCCGCCTGTTGTAGAAGTGGGGCTCGGGCTCCCGCCGAAGGCTTTGATGCGGGCGCCGTTTTCGGCATTGACCATGGTCACGTTCTTGACGAAGATGTTGGCTATTATGTCCTCCACGCCGGCGTATTCGCCCAATGAGCCTACAGATATGCCATGCGAGCCCTGGCAGTAGAGGTTCTGAACGAGGGCGTTGGTTGTGTTGGGTTTGAAGCTGACGCAGTCATCTCCGTTGATGATGGTACTGTCTAGGATGTTGACACTGTCGCTCCGGTAGATGTCCCAACCGTCCGTATTTTGGGCTTGTTTACCAGAGGCTTGGATTGAATGGATGTTGATGTTTGAGAAAGTGACGTTGCGCGAGCCGTAGACCAAGTTGTGCCAAAATGGGCTTTGGACTTGATTAATGTTCTCGACAAGGACATTCTGGGCATTGTAGATGACCCATGGAATTGGGCCTGTCTTTCCAGTCTGCCGATGAAGTGTTAGTACGGAAACGAGTCGCGGCTCTCAGACACTGCGTACACTGTACCAAGTATCACCGCTGCCAGAGTACGTTCCCCCGCCAAAGATGTGAATATTGCTTCCTCCGATAGTCCATGCGGTGTAGGCTTTTTGGTAGTTCAACTGAAATCCATTCGAGGCCCAGTAGTTGATATTTGCTGAAAGACTGACGGTACCAGTCAGCTCAATCGTAACGTTGCGAAGATCTGTAGTCTGTAGAAGAGACCCAATGATGTATTTCTTGTCGAGCACAACTGTTCCACCATTATTGCATGAGCTCAAGGCTGCTTTGATTGCTGGTGCATCGTCGCTGGTCCCACCAGCAACCTGGCAGACGGCAGCACAGCCTGCGCCAGCAAAGGATGCAACGACTAGCGCACCTCGAACCATATTTGGGGGAATGATCTGCAGGGCAAAAGCTGGGCAGTGTCTGGGCAAAAGCTTGACTCCTGCGAATTTATATATAAACTCGTTGCAAGTTTGCTACGGGTTCTTTGAGGCGAACGTCCGTCCGTCTGATGAATCGGACCGGTGCGGTAATTGGTGGACGACACTCATTGATTTATCCGACGTCTTTAATTCATTTACAACGCGGGGTGAAGTCTCTGGCATGAATCGCGAGACGGACAATTGGCTGTTTCTGTTTCTTTGGTGTTCCAGACCATCATATTGGATGTTGACGACTGCAAGAGTCATGGTGAAACACACACAATTTACGGGAGATTGCATCAAGCAACTAAAGTTGTTTCTCAACCTTTGCGAAGATCTATGTCAGACGACCGCGCACGTGATTACAATCGCTCCGCACTCAAATCCTCCTTCAACAACTTCCATGTCAACTCGACATACTGGCTCGTTCTTTCGTTGCCCAGAGTACCAGCACCCATCTTGTTCATGACATAGGTAAAGGTAACGTGGCGCTGACGATCCATGACTTCAAAACTTCCACCATAGCCTCCCCAGAAACAAATGTCTTCCGTAGGCATCCACGGCAGCGTCTGTGCCGTAGCGCCGCCGCCGAGCGCGTAGCCGATACCAAAGCGAAGAGGGACGCCGAGTACCATATCTGTACCATTTGTTTGCTCGCGCCAGATGAGGTCGATGGTCTTTTGTGAGAGGATCTGCTTGCCGTTGACTATTCCACCGTTGGAAATGGCAGATAGGATCAGATTCAAGCCGCGCGCATTGGAGTGTCCGTTCCCGCCAGAGATGTCCCCCTTGCGCCACCAATCTTCCTTGACAAGTGGCACAGCAATCGGAGAGTTGACAAAGGTCTTGAAGGCTGGCGACTTTGGATCCATTTTCGAGACGTCAACGTCCAATGGCGGCGGCTCAACCAGGGACGCAATACGTGGCCAGTCTTCCTCCAACGCACCAACCTGGAAGTCTGCACCCAGTGGGCCCGCAATCTCTTGTGCAACAAACTCCTTCATCGACTTGCCCGTGACGCGCCGGATCAGCTCGCCCAGGTGGTGTCCGTAGTTCACCATGTGGTACCCGCTCGCGGTGCCGGGCTCCCACCATAGCGCCTGCTCCGCCAGCAGCGAGGTCGTGAGAGGGAGATCTGCAAGCTGCTCCGGCGTGATAGGCGTCTCCCAGCCCGAGACACCCGAAGCGTGCGCAAGCACGTGACGAACAAGCACACCCTCCTTCCCATTCGCCGCGAACTCGGGCCAGTATTTGGCCACGGGCTGGTCGACGTCTAGGAGCCCGCGGTCATGGGCAATCAGGACTGCGAGCGCGGCGATTGTTTTTGTCGACGACCACACGTTGGTGATTGTGTCGCGGTCCCATGGCTTGGTCTGTTCTGTATCGGCGTGTCCGCCCCAGATGTCCACGACGTTCGTGCCGTTGATGTTGATGACGATGCTGGCGCCCAGTTCATCACCGGCGGCTAGCTTTGCGGCGAACAGCTCCTTCAGCGCCGAGAATTGGGGATCGCATTCGCCGTGAACGTTGGCCATATTTTTGTTTTTGTGAGATATTGCTGTCGAAATCGTGCTGGATTGTCGATTGACTGAGGGAATACCTTGAGTGTTTTATAGTAATGCTGAGGCACATTTAAGGGAAAGTATTCTCTTAGATCGAGCATGAAGCTGACAGGTGTCAGCCGAGGCAACGGCGTGAGGCTGCCTGGTCGCCTCATCCGAATGTGGTCCGTGGGCCGATCCCTCTCAGCAGAGATGGGAAAAAGCTGGACCTTGAGTTCCACTGTAAGTTCTGGCTAGTCAGTTCTACAAAATAGACGGTAAAGACTGATGTGGGGCTGGAGGTTACAAGGCGCGGGGTAATCCCGAGTAGATGCTTGACAACACACTACCCTTTCATTTTCTCATCCTATATAGATTTACACAGGCAAAAAAGCTCAAAAAGCATCAACCGCCGTCGCAAATCCATACACCAAATCTCGTTTGTGCATTTGCATTTCACCACGCTTATGCAGGCAATGTCAGCAACACGAGTATGCACATTTGCACACGTCTCGCTTGATAAGCCATATGCTTATGGGATCGAGTTCCATACGTATTGAACCCAGCTGTCTCCAGGCACCCACGTTTCAAAGTCTCTTATCTGGCGACACGATGCGCCAATCCAAGGCATCCACGGTGTCCTGAGCATGTTCAGCGTGCGCAGCCAATTAATTCAGCGATTCAAAGTCGTAGTGGCGACGTATGCTTGTCTTCACATGGGCTGTTCAACCCTTGGCTGTCTGGCGCAACCCTGCGAGCGGTTTTACGGTACTTGCTGCCCCTGCAGCAGTCCGACTGCATGCCCACAACCGGCTGCATTGAACGCCTACCGACGTGCAGACGGTGGAAAAACTCTGCGTCAAAACACCACAAGACCATCTTCTTCCCTATCTAACAGACATCTACAACAGAAAGGACATGCAAAGACCAGTCGATGTCCAGGCACAACGCAACACAGCTCATACTATTACTATACTGTACCACGCAGTAACTTACACAACACCTCCCCCCAACCGCAGACAAACAGTAGTGTAAGTTCTCAGCAACGTTTTTTTTTTTGCTGCAAGCATTTTGCAAGTTGTTATGCGGCATGCTTTGGTCGGACTCGCAGCGTCAGCTATACCAGAACCACGACCGAGATCAGGGTACATAGTCACCTAGTCTTGTAGCGTTTTATAGCATCTACAACAGCTACAGTAGGTACAGTTACAGCAGCTACAGCAGCTACAGCAGCCACAGTGGGTATGCTAGGTACACAGATGTAAAAGCGCGGTACTGTGGCAGTACATACAGCCTTTTACTATACATAGGTACATAGGTACATGTATGCATGCACGTACATGCACGTGCCAGTACATGGGTGTAGCGAGGCTATGCTACGCGCGCTATACCACGTTGTTGTGTACCACGCCCCACCAACAACACCACGGCTCACGACGCCACGCCACGCCACGCGCGGTAAACCAACACTAGCAACCAATTACAGGGATCGTATACTTATACTTATATCCGTGTTTATGTACATCACCACGTACATGTAAGATATGTATTGTTGTATACTTATCTGTGCCATCTCCTAGCTGTACTATCTATACGTACCTTGACGTTCACACCAGACAGACACACATAAACCCACCGATGAACCATGGACTGTATAGGTACAACACCGTTTAAATGTGAGATGGTGGAGGTGGCGTAAGTATCCTATCCGAGACTACTTGTGGTAGATGGGTGGTGTGGTTGCTGACGCTGTGTAGGTATTTTGGTGGTGGGTATAGGAATAGGAATAGTGGGATCAATGGCAACAGCGGTATCAACAACAACAACAGCAACAACAACAGCAACAACAACAGCAGCAGCAGCAGCAACAACAACAGCAGCACCGCCCAGTTGCTGCACCCATCTCGCGCCTCGGATTCAGATGCAGATTTAGATGCAGATGCAGATGCAGACCCAGACCGAGACCGAGACTTGGAATCCCCACATCAGCAACAACAGCAGCAACAGCAGCAAAAATGCCACTTCAACTCCCAACTCCGAGACTTCCTGCGGCACATCCGGGTACCCATCTCCACAGGCCGCGCAGCTAAACGGGGCATCCTCCCCGCAGCATGGCGCGCAAACCTCGAACGGCGCAAAATAGCCATCTATCAAAGCCACCGCATGGCAGCGCTAACAACACTCCTCCACCTCATCCCACTCGCAGGGGCACCTTGTTCTACAGACCTGAGAACGGCTCACTCATCGCGCTGGCCGACAAACTCGACATCTATGGGAGGACGTTTAAACTGAATGATAGTCTCCCCATGGCGAGCGACCGAGAGGGCTGGCGGTACCCACCGCTTTGGATGCCCGTACCAGGCGACGCAAGAACACTGGTGGGGCTGTTTGCAGCATCGTCGGTGTAAGGGTCGGAGGAGGGTGGATTTTTCGACGCGTGCGCGATATCTGCGTTCTGGAGGAAGGCCGAAGCGCGACTGACCTGGGCGGCCGATGCATATTACATCCAGACGATGGTGCCTGCAACCAACATCCCCAAGGAAAGCGACGGCATACAACCGATCATCATCGACCCCACCAGCATAGACTGGCAGACTGGAGTCGGGTTTGCCAGAAACACAAGCCGCGACGTCCCCTACCGTTATGGCTACACGAGGGCCAGCTACCTGTCGATGACGTTTGCAGCTGCTCTGGCGCAGATTCAGCCGCGCGAAGAGCAGGACATTTTCGCACCCAGCTACGCGGACGGGTATCGCAACCAGTCTGACGTGGCGGACACGACATCCATTCCGGGTTTCACGTTCAAGAAGACGACGTATGGATTCGGGTACGGGACGTCTGACGAGTCGTTTCACCTGTCGCTGGCGGTCATGGCGGCGTACAGCGCGGTGACAGTGGTGTACATATCGTGCATGCTGGTGACGGGCCACACGTCGATTGCGTGGAACTCTGCGACGGAGCTGGTGGCGCTGGCGCTGCAGTCCAAGGAGCCGGACCACCTGGGTCACGTGTCGGTTGGGCTGGACTCGGTGGAGACGTTCCGGCAGTCTGTGGGGATTCGGGTGAGTAAGGTGAGGGCGGGGTCGGAGGAGGTGGAGAGGCTGGAGCTGGTGTTTGAGCACAACGGGGGTGTGGAGGGGCGGGGGCTGTGCAAGGTTGTGCGGAATAGGGTGTGTTGAGTGAGGGTCACGTGATGGGGTGTTGTGAGGTGTTTGAGGGTCACGTGACTTGGGTTGTTGTGGACCACTGTTTGCGGGAGAGCAGATGCAGCAGTAGAAATGACGGTCGATGCTTGAACGACTACATGGATGCAGTGAATGTTGGGTGCAGCGACTGTGGTGACATGCATGTGATGAGTATTGGGTTAGTCTACTCCACACAGGGCTTAATATTTGTTGCACTTGCCAGACGTTCGTGTTGGGTGGTCACTGTGGTGTTGGGTGTCGTGGTGTGTGTGGTGTTGGTCGAGACCAGCCAATCCCCGCACAGCAACTCCGTCCGCTCCCCGGCCAAGCCAGCGGGCAGCAGCAACGGGAGCAGACATCAGGGGCATCTCAGCACCGCCAAAAGTCACGATTCGAGTCGAAACCGCTGGGCCAGCGCCCGCACGCCTGGTCGCACCGTCTCGCCATTGCCTGTCGCCCTGTCTGTAGTGCCGTCGCCCGCTGTCGCCTACTGCCCTGCACACTGCACACTGCACACTGCACGCCCTCGCCCTCACCCTCACCATCGCCGCCCCCCGTGATGCGCACTCGCCTACCCACTCGCCTGCCCACTCGCCTGCCTCGCCTGCCTCGCCTGCCCCCTCGATGACGGGCGCCATGGCGCGCTGGAGGCCGCTCCCGCGCATCGCCTTTGCCGTGTGCACCCACCCGTTTGCGCCCGCGTCGCCCGCCGACTTGCCGCTCGAGATTGGCGACGAGCTGTACATTATCGAGCAGGGCGGCGCAGACGGCGCCTGGTTCCGCGGCTACCTCGTCGCCCCGCCCTCGCTGCTGGCCGGCCTGACGAGCGTCAAGGGCCAGACGCTCGAGGCGCGCGTCTTCTCGGGCGTCTTCCCCCGCGTGTGTGTTGATGTGCGCGAACTGCTGGGCGACGCCAAGATGACTGTCGATGCCGATGGCCTGCGCCAGTCTGCCCTGCACCAGCTCGCCCTGCCTCTGTCGCCCGTCTCGGTCGACACCGTCGTCTCTGGCCCTGCACGTGACGGCAACCCGCGCCCCCCCGCGCCCGTGCCCATGCTCAAGATTGGCGACGAGACGCCCACGTCCTCGCTCGAGCCCCTCGTCGACGAAATCGCCTCGTGTCTGCGCGAATGGCACTCGACAAAGGTCCACGACCTGCTGCTGGCGCGCCAGTACCCCCTGCTGCACACCATGTCGGCCCTCGTCGACCGCCTCGACACGGCCCGTCGCCAGCTGCTGCACAAGGTCCTGACCGCCGCCGAGCTGCACACTGTCCGCGAGGCCACCGTCTGGGACCTCGTCGCCGGCAACAAGCTGCTGTCCGGCGACGTCATCGTCCGCAGCCCCTCGCAGCGCGGCCGCATCCTGACCGCCCACGACTCGGCCATTGACACCACAAAGCTGCAATCCATGATGAGCCTGCTCGACACCCGGCCCGTGCCCCCGCCCGACGACCACAACCTGCACCATCTGTTTGTCAGCCTGAGACGCGTCGCCGGCGATGTCGTCCCGGGCGCCGCCCAGGTCACCATGTATCTCTGCTTGAAGATGCCCGGCATGACCCCCCAGCCCCTCTCAGAAGCCTACTCCTTCGACCTCACCGCCCGCGACGGCTCCTCCATCGCTCTGGCCGGCGACAAGCTGCGCTCGCTCATCGTCGGCCTCGGCTCCACCGACATTGGCGAGGGCGCCGGCTCTGGCTCTAGCCTATATCTCGTCTTTAGACTGCTGATCAGCGAGCCAATTCGCGCAGGCGTCCAGGACAGGTCTGGTGCATCCAAAGACGCCAACACCACCAGCACCACCACCAGCACCAGCACCACCACCACCACTTCAGGTGCGCACATGACACATCACGGCAGCATCAAGGGCGGCAGACGAAGTGCAATGTTTGGCTCAAAGAGGAAAGACTCTTCGGCTAACAAGTCTAACATGACCTCTACCACCACAACCACCACCACAACAATAGACGACTCTCCAGAAGCCACCCGCGCCAGCCCCGACTTGCAGAGATCGAGCACCGTCGAAGCCCGCCCTGCCTCGGCCGCCACCAAGAACAGAACCCCCTCTCGAGACCAGAAATCTCTCAAGAGGGCCGTCGCCGTGGGCGTCTTGCGCGTCAACCACATCATGAAGAATGCAGCAGAGACTGACCACACAGTCACCCTGTGGTCCACGACACGACCAGCTGATGCTGCGATACAAGAAGACGCTGGGTGGGACGACATTCTGCCCGAACTCTACCCCAGTGCGAGCGGAAAGTACACGCACAACGCTGACATCAGCAACCTCACGGTCCACCTCAAAGCTTTTGTCCACCCAGATGCCGAGGGCCTGATCGACAAGACGCCGACCATGCTCCACAACATCAAGCAGACACGGAAAATTGGCTTCTCCGGTGCCCCCACCAAACCGCGCAGCGACATATACGTCACACTCGTGGCGCCCTTCCTCCCCAAGAATGCCTTCCTGGCCCACCCAAAGACGGGAACCGTCCCGCTCGTCCAATCTTCGCCCATGGAGAGCCTGCAGCTGACCATTGAAGTCCGCAAGAGCTCGGGAGAAAGGATCGAGGGCTGCATCTTCCCTTCCACAAACAGCACAGGCCACACTGCCTGGCGTACAACAGCAGTCGAGAGAGGCGAAGGCTGGAACGCCACCGTACGACTCGCCATCGACCCTCAAGATGTGCCTGGATCTCACCTCGTCATGAGCGTGGCTGATGCACCTGGATTCCCCTTTGCCCTCTGCTGGATGCCACTCTGGACCCAAGACGCCTTTGTACGCGACGGCGACCACGCCCTCTCGCTTTACCGATACGACGAGTACACGTCTGGTATGATTGCAGGCAAAAGCGCATACCTCGGCCTGCCCTGGAGCGCAAAGAAAAAGGACGAACACGTCATGGGCGGTCCCATGGCCGCCGTGCACGTCAAGACGCTCCTGTGCAGCACAAAATACTCGCAGGACCCCACCATTCTCGGCCTCATCAAGTGGCAGGACCAGCCTCCAGGCGAGCTTGTGGGCCTGCTTCGACGATTCAACTTTGTGCCAGAGATTGAGATTGTGAAGCTGCTGAGTGAGGTCTTTGATGCCCTCTTCGCTATCCAGAGCCACTACGCTGGTAGTGACGAATATGAGGATCTTATATTCAATGCCGTGGTGATTGTCCTGGGCATCGTCCATGATCGACGCTTCAACCTCGAGCCACTCGTCGACCAGTACGCTAGAACCAAAGTCTTCCACTCCCTCGTAACATCATGCTTAACACAAAGCTTTGGAAGATTGTTGGCACGACCTCTCGAGTCGGAGAGCTCGCGCCGCCTCCGAGCGACCTTCAAAGTTGGAAACCTCGTCACCAAGTTCCTGGTCAACGCACGCGAGAAGCAGAAAGCCAAAGAGGAGAGCATCGGCATCAAAGATCGCACGCAATTCACAAAGGAGCTCAAGGTTCTGTACGGCTCGCTTGAGCTGCTGATGAAGAACCCATCGCCCGTCCTCATCGGCACCAAGACCCTGCTGGTGCAAAACTTCCACTCCTGGCTCCCGGAGCTGGAGGGCTGCATGCATCCCTTGGACATATTCCATTTGGCCGAAAACTTCATCGAAGCTTGCGCCGACGTACAGGGCAAGCTCATCCTGTACAAGCTATTGCTCATCCACCACATCTCCGGCTTGCAGGTTCTCCGCACTCCCAATGTTCGCAAGCGACTGCTCAAAAAGACCGTCACATGGCTTGCGCCGTACTGGGGTCATGTCGAGACCGTCACAGATCAATGGAAAGACCAAGTACGGCTGTGCTGCTCGGTGGTCGCGCTGCAAGTGGACGAGCTGGGCGACGAGGCCTGCGACTACCTGCCTAAACTAGTACACTCCTACCGCGCCATCCAGGCCACTCCGCGACCGCACAAGAAGACCCTTTCGCTTCTGTTCCCAACATCCTACCCCTTCCAGTCGCGGCCGACCACAACAGAAGCCTCCTTCGATGAAGCTCTCGTTGAGATTTCTGCTGTTCTGGCTGCCATGTCCAGCCTGCCGGCAATGATCCATCTTGACTGGCCAAAAGAAGAGACTGCCGATTTCCTCTTCTGTGTGCTGCAGGTCTACATCTCTATCCTCGACTGCGAGGCTTTCCCTAGCTCCTGGTTGAGTGTGCACATCTACCACCACAAAGCCACGATGCGTGTGCTGTCCAAAATATGCAGCATTCTGACGGACTCGTTCCTTCCTCTGCCAGACGAGGCGGACCAGTTCAGCACCGATCTTTGGCGGGCCTTCTTCGATACCCTGCTGAAGCTTGTCGGCAGCGATGCCCTTGCTTTGGAGACATTCCCCGAGCAGAAGCGAAGAGCTGTCTGGAAGATTGCCGGCGATGTTCGCGAGCACGGCGCGGAGCTGTTACGGCGCAGCTGGGAGGCAATTGGCTGGGAAGCAAGTGTCGAGGAAAAGAACCAGTACGGCTTGGAAAAGATGGGCGGGTTCCAGGTGCAGTATGTACCCGGTCTGGTGGCACCGATTGTGGAGCTGTGTCTCAGCGTTCATGAAGGGCTACGCAGCGTCGCTATCGGGGTCCTGCAGACCATGATTGTGAGTGAGTGGACACTCAGCGAGGACCTGTCCCTCATCCAGGCTGAGATGATTGATTGCCTCGACCACTTGTTCAAGACGAAGCACCTCTCAGAATCTGTCCTGCAGAAGCTCTTCATCCAGGAGCTTGTCGAGCTGTTCGAGCCTCTCTCACAAGATCCTCAAGAGCCGTTGCTCGCTGCTTTGAAGGGTCTCATCGCTACGATTGATGATTTACTCGACCTCCTCGTCGCCGTGCACAGCACCGAAGCTACTGGCGAGATCTTCCACATCATGGACACGCTACACCTCATGGAGTTCCTCAAAGACATGCAGAAGGAGGACATGTACATTCGCTATGTTCACCAGCTTGTTGACCTCCAAGTCGACGCCAACAACCACACGGAAGCTGGTCTTGCCTTGCGCCTGCACGCCGAGCTGTATCAGTGGGACCCCAATCTTGCTGTCGACCCCTTGACGGAGCCCAGCATGCCCCCGCAGTCGGCCTTTGAGCGGAAGGAGCAACTGTATTTCCAGATGATTGAGCACTTTGAAACGGGCCAGTCTTGGGACAATGCACTCGCTGCGTATGCGGAGCTGGCCATGCAGTACGAACGCAACGTCTTCGACTTTGTGAAGCTGGCCAGGACACAGCACGCCGTCGCGAAGATCCACGAGAGCATAGCCAAGGGCCAACGTTTCAACCCTCGCTACTTCCGAGTCGTGTACAAGGGTCTTGGGTTCCCTGTAGGCCTCCGCGACAAGCAGTTCATCTTCGAGGGCTCGGCGACCGATCGATTGGCGTCGTTCACTGACCGAATGCAAGAGCAGCATCCCTCAGCGCAGATCTTGACGTCCGGCACCTCGCAAGATGTCGAGGGCCAGTACTTGCAGATTTACCCTGTGAGCCCGCAGAAGGACCTCAGCCACCCAATCTACCAGCGAGCCAAGGTGGCGCAGTCGGTGCGAGACTACCATCTGCTCTCGCGGCCATGTCACTTCACATCGGCATCGCGACGGTCGCCGTCTCGCTCTACCGCCGATCAAAACATGGTGGAGAAGACGCTGTATACCACTGCCGAAGCGTTTCCTACTATTCTGAGGCGCAGCGAGATTGTTGCCGTGGGCACCATCACACTCAGCCCTCTGCAGACCGCCATCGAGCGGACGTCGCGCAAGACGATAGAGCTTGCGGCTCTTGAGAAGAAGATTTCCGATGGCGATGATACGGCGTTCAACACACTCACTGGAGAGCTCATGTATGCTGTTGACATGAACGTGGAAGGCTGCGTTGCCAACTATCATGACCTGCTCCCAGATCCACGGCGCTCGATGGAAGAAGACGAGGATGCGGACCGTCCGGTTGATCCCCCGAACCCGCTGGAGAACGCGTTGAGGGTCAGTTTGGTCGACTACGCTCTGGTTATTCGGCGCTGCCTGGCTATGTATACCCGGCCAGCGCAGCAAGCCACCAAATTGGATCTCTCGCAGCGTGGGTTTTTTTTTGCTATATCTTGGGAGTAGGTCCAGCTAACCACCACACACAGGCTTCGAAGGCTCTTTTCACCGCGAGCTCGCCATTCTCGCTCCGCCCAATGCCCCACTCCAGACACGATCTCCAACCGGCTCCTGGCTCGCCGCAGCCACATCTCGATCTCAAGTCGCCAGCCCCACCCCCGACAACCCACAAACCAACGGCGTCCGCGTCACATCGCCCACGCCCTCCGGCCGTGCCTCACGCCAAGACAAGAAACGCATGAGCCTTGCCTTTCTCACCAAAGGCGTCCTCACCGGCGACTCGCACTCATCGGCAGCCACACCAAACCACGCACCCGCACCCACAACCTTAGAAGACGACCTCACCGCCCTCCCCCAACGCCAACGCCCCGACGACACCCTTTCCATCACCACCTCATCATCCACAACCCGCAGCCACAGCCGCAGCCGCAGCAAAGACACATCCCGCACAACCCGCCTCTCGCTCAGCTTCCTCCGCCCCTCGTCCCCACTCGAAGCACTTCCTGATTTCGCCAGCAGCGAGAACGTATCCTCCTCCACTGCTGGAAACGTGAGGCGCACTACGAGCCAGCGCTCCCGGCCTGATACGGGGCGTAGCGAGAAGAGCGCGGATGGGACTGCGACTGGTACGACGAGGAGGGGGAGTGTTAAGAAGAGACTTAGCTTTATGAGTATTAGTAAGAAGAGTAGTAGGGGTTCTGTTATGGGGAGGGGGAGGGGCGGGGTGGATGATGTGCTTGTTGAGGAGTGAGGGGAGAGGTCGGGTTGGGGTTGTGATTTAGAGAAGGGGGGTGGACGGGGGGTTGATGGGGATAAGGGAGGGGAGTTGGGAAATCAAAAGAAGGGGGAAAACTTATTGTTCTCCATACCATATATGTAGGGTCCTCTCCCCCTTGTCCCTATATTGTGTTCTTTCTTTGTTCTTACTTTGTTCTTAGTAGTTGGTTTATACCCTTGTTTGCCTCTTTTGCGTAGGTTTTTTGTAGGTTAGGAAATAGATGTTTGTATTAATGGCTTGTATTATTCTTGTATTGTGGATTTCTGTTTAATTATATAGATTATGTTGTGCTGTGTACGCAACTTGATAAGGGAGGATGAGACACTGGTGTAGCTGATTACATGTACATGTGTAGAGGTTGTGGCGGTGTGGCTGATGAGAAGCTATCCTGTGGCTAGTGCTGATGAGGGAGCCACAATGGGGACTGCCAATCAACGTCCTCATCAGTACCGCCAATCAACGGCCACAACGACAACAACCCTGGTCTACTCGGGCCCCACTCATATCGATTAAGAAATGGTGATTTTTTGTCTCGGGCGGCTTCTCGCACGTCGTCACTCCACAACGACAGACAGCCTGCACAATGTCGTCGTCGTCGTCGTCGTCGCTTGAGGAGAGGCTGACCAAGATTCGGGCGAGTCCCAGGTTGCAGAGTGTGCAGCAGGTGCGTATACCGTCGTGTCGAGTATTTTTTCTATGTGTTTTTTGAATTCGAGGATTTCACGCCGTGAGTGCTAACTTATCCAGTCGCAAGTGGTGCTCGCCGCCATCGAAGACACACTGCGCCAGCAAAACTCCGACTTCACGCCCACCACCTACTTCGCGGCGCTACTGTCGCTGCTCGGGCGCCAGATCACCGACCAGGGCCTCGCCAACAAGGACACAGCCACCGCGGTTGTCTACCTGCTCGACCTCGTCACCCCGCACGTGCCCGCTCCACTGCTGCGCTCAAAGTTCACAGACATCATCACCGCGCTCGCCCCCGCCCTCACACACGCCGACGCCGACGCCCCCTTTCTCCGCGCCGCAATAGGATGTCTCGAGGCGCTGCTCGTCGTGCAGGACGACGCCGCCTGGGACCTGCCACAGTCGCAGATTAGCCCGCGGCGCGCCGTTGCAGGGCTGCTGCAAATTGCAGTCGACCCGCGGCCCAAGGTCAGGAAGCGCGCACAGGAGGCTCTCGCAAAGGTTCTTGCCAGCCCGCCGCCTAGCCCGTCGCTCGACCACCCGGCGGCGGATATGTGTGCTGAGACGGCGTTGAAGGTGCTGCATGATATTGCGGCGCTGGCGGCGAAGATGAAGAAGGGGAAGGGCGGGAAGGGTGCAGAGGCCAAGGACCCGGATCTTATTCATGCGCTGCAGCTCGTCAAGACGATTGCCGTTGCGTCTGGGGGCTGGCCTAGTCGTAAGATGGATGTCCTTTGTGAACTGCTATTGAGTATTTCGCGCTCGACGAATGAGTTTCTGACCATGGCGGCGTTTGACATCTTCGAGG
This sequence comes from Stagonosporopsis cucurbitacearum, assembly GCA_016920805.1. Classification (NCBI taxonomy): domain Eukaryota; kingdom Fungi; phylum Ascomycota; class Dothideomycetes; order Pleosporales; family Didymellaceae; genus Stagonosporopsis; species Stagonosporopsis cucurbitacearum. The sequence goes on along the minus strand of JAFEKD010000017.1, from coordinate 1,870,066 downwards.
TGATTTTCGAGGGTATGGCTGCTGATGAGGTTGCGGCTGCAAAGTTGCCTCGTCTGCTTGACGTCATTGCTGAGTTGCAGCCCTCCAAGAACGATTCTCAGCTGCTTCCCCCCTGGATTGCCGTCATTTCGCGCGGCTACGAGGTCGCGGCGCAGATGGAGCCCGAGGACACGTTTGCCAAGTTGCCGGAGCTGTTTACCATGGTGTCGGAGTTTCTTGTCTCGTCGTCGCATAATATCCGTATTTCTGCGTCTGAGTGCTTGATTTCGTTCCTTGTTAATCTCATCCCTGATAGTGTCATTCTTGAGCCGTCGGTCTACGATGAGAAGACGCTGGAGAAGGTCGCTAGGATTGCGCAGAACTTGCTGAGCGTCAAGTTTCAGGCTGCGTGGATGGAGGTCTTCAGCATGCTTTCGGCCATGTTTGAGACGTTGAGGTGGCGCTCAGAGCCCATTCTGAGGCCCGTCCTCCGCGTTGTGGGAGACTTGAGGGGGAATGAGAGTTTTGCCGGGAAGAAGGAGGCTGATGCGGTCATCTCGAGGGCGATTGCCTCCATGGGTCCTGAGGCCGTGCTGGAAGTGCTGCCTCTCAACCTCCCACGCCCGCCGCCAGGCCAGACGGGTCGTGTCTGGATGCTGCCGCTCCTCCGCGACTCGGTTCACAACACCAAGCTTGCGCATTTCCGCGCCGTCATGGTGCCGCTCAGCGAGCAGCTGTTCCAGCGCGTCATTGAGCACGGGCAGCGGGAGAAGACGATGGAAGTCAAGGTCTTCGAGACGGTGGTGCAGCAGATCTGGTCCACGCTTCCGGGCTACTGCGACCTACCACTGGACCTGACCGAGGCGCTGGATCAGTCCTTTTGCGAGATGCTGGCAAACCTCCTCTACAGCCAGGCCGATCTCCGCACCGACATCTGCAGGGCGCTCCAGAACCTCGTCGACAGCAACAAGACGATTGTGGAGCTGGATGGCGACGACGATCTTGTCAAGCAGCTGCGAGTGTCAAAGGCTGATGCTAAGAAGAACCTCGAGCACCTGGCAGGCTTCGCCAGCAACATGCTCGCGGTGCTGTTCAACGTCTACAGCCAGACACTGCCCCAGTACCGGGGCACCATTCTACGCGCCATCAACGCATTCCTGAGCATCATCCCCGAGAAGGAGCTCATGGAGACTTTCGAGCGCGTGGCCACAAATCTCGAGCAGGCAGTGCCCGAGGCGGGCCCGCAGACCCAAGCCGACAAGCAGAAGCAGGGCAAGGGCGCCAACAAGATGCCACCCATGAGCCACACGCTGATGGATTTGATCATCACAATCGCCCTGTACCTGCCCAGGGACAGCTACGGTTCGCTCTTCCGCATGTCGGAGATTATGATCAACAAGGACGACGACCCGCAGCTGCAGAAGAAGGCCTACAAGCTGATTCCCCGCCTGTCGGAATCCGAGGTCGGCAGGTCGGCTCTCGAGGCCCGCAACGGCGAGCTGCAACAGCTACTGCTGCAGAGCTCGGATAAAGTCACGGGCCCTGCGCGTCGCGACCGGCTGCTTGCCATGGCTCAGATTATTGAGTACCTGCCGCAATCTGACCTCCACTTCATCCCCTCGGTGCTTTCCGAGGTCGTCATCTCCGCCAAGGAGACAAACGAGAAGGCCCGCGAGGCAGCGTACAGCCTGCTTGTTGCCATGGGTGAGAAGATGGCTGAAGGCGGCCAGGTCGTGCAGACAAAGGTGCCCAATATGCCCGCGGATGCCCCCACAGTCGAGGCATCGCTCGAGGAGTACTTCACCATGGTGTCAGCCGGTCTTGCTGCCTCGACGCCTCACATGATCTCCGCGTCCATCACGGCCGTCACTCGCATCCTGTACCAGTTCCACTCCCGCATCTCCGACGAGACAATCACGAACCTACTTGAGCTCATGGACATGTTCCTACAAAACCCCAACAGGGAAATCGTCCAGAGCGTACTCGGCTTCGTCAAAGTCGAAGTCATCACTCTCCCCGAGGCCCTCGTGCGCCCCCGTCTACACAACCTGCTGAAGAACCTCATGGTCTGGAGCCACGAGCACAAAGCCCACTTCAAAGCAAAAGTAAAACACATTGTCGAGCGCCTCGTCCGCAAATTCGGCGCAGACGACATCGAACGCGCCTGTCCCCCCGAAGACCGCAAGCTAATCGTCAACATCCGCAAAACCCGCGAACAGCGCAAAAAGAAGAAACAAGCCGCGGAAGAAACCGGCGACGAAGCCCTTGCTACCTCCAAACCAAAAGGGAAATTCGAAAGCGAATACGACCAAGCCGTCTACGGCAGCGACAGCGACGACGACAACGACAGCGACGCCGCAGCCGCCGACTCAGAAGATGACTTTGTCAACACTGCACAGAACAAACACCGCACCAAGCAAAGTAAAACCTACATCATCGAAGACGAAGACGAACCACTCGATCTCCTCTCCAAACACGCATTGGGAAACATCTCCTCCACAAAACCCCTCCGCACGCGCCAACAAGCGCCAAAACGCACCGCAGCGCGCACAAACGAAGACGGGAAACTCGTGCTCGGCGAGTCGTCGGACGACGAAAATACTGTTAAATTCAAAAAGTCGAAATCCGCAAAGTCCAAGATTTCCGCCAACGGTGAAGACGACGACATGGATGTCGATGTGGATATCGATGCAGATACCCCCCTCGAAGCAGGCATAAACGCCTACGTGGATGCGATTCGTGGTCGTGATGCTGCACAGCGTGGACAGCGCAATAAGCTGAAGTTTAGCAATAGGCGGACGCGGGAGGATGAGGAGATGGATATGGAGGATGATGGGGCTGAGGCGGTGGTGGGTGGAGCTAAGGGTAAGGCTTTGTCCGGGTCCGGCATGGGTCGTGGCGGTATCAAGACGCAGCGTAGAGGCCTGGGCGTTGAGAAGCAGCGTGGGCCTAGTGGGCGGGTGGAGAAGGGGAGGGGTGGTGGGCGCGGTGGTCGTGGCGGCGGTGGCGGTCGCGGCGGCGGTGGTCGCGGCGGCGGTGGAGGGGGTAGAGGGGGAAGACGATAAGCTGTTGTAGTGGTGGTGGTGGCAGTAGTGGTCATAGGAGGGGAAACAAGAACAAAAAAAAGCACCCTCTGTAACCCAGCTTGGTCAGGTGGTTAGATGGATAGTTAGATCGATAGATACCATTCCAACGCTTTCATGTTTATAAAAGGCGATCTACGATATATTATGTTTTTTTTTTCTTACCTTCTGTTTGTTTTGGAAAAGTAATTGGATATTCTACTTTGATTCCTTCCTTCGTTCCTTTCTTACTTTCTTACTTTCTTACTTTCTTACTTTCTTACTTTCTTACTTTCTTTCACCTCATCACTACACACTCCCCTAGTACTACTGTAAAGGTGGTGTATGGTATAGTCTTCACAACTTGATCTACAACGTAATAAGAACTTGTTGCAAGGGACTATGTAATACTTGGGCAGAAAATTTGAGAAAGAACCTAGAGGAGGTTTATGGGGAGAGTGAGCTGGGGGTGAGATGTTTGTGCATGTACACATCCATCCTCGCCTTAGCCACTACGTTGATAGCTAAGCACTTGATTTTTTCTAAACTATACTACGTGGGGGTTTGCACTAGCGGCTTTGGTCTCAGAGCGCGAAGGAGTGGCGAATATGTAAAGTCAGAATCTCCGCTCGCAGCACCTCTAATACGGGCTGTTCGCCTGCTTTCTCAGTCCCCCTCACTCACCTCGCTAGTACAACGGTCATGCACCGTCGCTGAGCCCATGTTCATTCCCGAGATCACTGCACGGAAGGTCGTTGCACCTGCCATGTCTTCTCATAACACTTGGAAGCAGTTCTCCATCGGCCTACCGAACCAGTGCTGTGTTGGGCGTAAATCGCTCTTGGGATTGATTTGGTGTTGTTTCAGGCGGGGGAAACGTTGAGTGCAAGAATCGCAGTATCTACGGCATGTGTAGCTATCCTGTTTAGGTGGTTTCACATCTTTCATTGGCTTTTGGCGGCGGGTGGGCCGGGGTCGTTGAGCAACTCGCTAGCTCCTCGTATGCAGAGAGAAGGAAGTCCGGTGTCTTTTGTTTCGAGGTCGGATTTCTAAGTCACGGACTGCAGATGCCATTGTCGGCGTTGTCTGAAGTATGGAGTTACGTTGTCGGGTTCACTGAGAAGATGGCGCGGCGCCGTCCGTTCATGCTTTTTATTTGCTTTGAACCCTGGTCGTTTTTGGGGGAGGAACAACGAGGCTGGTGCCGTGATTGATGTTTGAAGCAATGCAAAGGAGGTCTATTTTGGGGGGGTTTCGATGCCGTGTTGGTGTTTTCAGTCACCTTGCATTTCGCCACGGGGGTGGCGAAGTCGATATTCAAGTCTTTCGAGGGAGGTGGGACATTGACCGGGTCTTGGAGTTTTGCGAAGGGCTAGGGTGCGGGATGTGAATTAACCGTAAGACGACAAGGCAGAGTATATGCTCGTTTAGCGTTTTTTCTACCTTTTAAACATCCTTTAGATGTATATATTTCCCCTTAGTTCTTGCTTTTCGCTATAGCATAGGCGTTTAGTTTATGAAGTTTCTGTTGTTCTTTTAGCCAACAATACCACATGGTTAGTCTCTAAAGTCAGGGCTTCTGTTGTGAAGGACGAGTACGGAATTCTACAGATCTATCCAAGGTAGATTCAAGGCACATTAGGCCTATTTAGTCTTTGATTATAGACAATATAAAATAGACACACACTATAGCAGGGGAGAGGGCGCCAAGGTTCTGATCATCGTGGAATAGTCCGCCAGGAACAAGGAGAGAGATTTTATACCGTATTGCCTGGTGACACTGCGCCTCTAAGCAATATGTGTCATCTCCTTGCAAGACAATTAAATCAAACATGTTGTTCCTAAATGCTTGTATCGACGAGGCCGCTTAATAGACCTACCCCCTGTTCCTTTCGTAGTCTGCTGGGCGAAATGCTATACTTGAACCTACTCTGAAGTACCGGACCTTCCTTAGTCATGGAGGAACCTGATGGTGATGGTAAAGCATTCAAATTCGCTGTGGAGAAACGAGGCAAGACTGCACAGCTAGTAACACTAGATGCTAAAGCCCAAGATGTTTCTTCTATCCCTGTGTTTCATTCCGAACGTGGTTTAAACTGCACGGCAAACTGAAAGGTTTTGGGATATTCTTGTCGGATGCAAAGCCAGCTTCTTTTTGTCTCGCTTGGTACAAATACGTAGTAGAGATTACTTCGAGGACGTCTGAGATATCTTGCATGGCGTCTTTGTTTGTCTGAAGTTTTGAGATAAACTGATGCTTGCAACTACTCCTTAGGTACCTAATCTATCTACTTGCAGGAACCGACAACGGTTTCACTCGTAAGTCAGTGTCCTTGCATGCATACTTGCAGATTATAATGACGCACTCTTGCTTAAAAGCAGTTTTATACTTTTACTTTCTTAGAGAAGAGACTAAGTGTAAGCATCAGGCAATAGCCTAAGCTGTTCTTTCAAGCTGTAGTTTACTACAGCGTTTATGGGTCATTGCTGAACTCCCTCGAAATGTTGTCTCTAATCACGCCGAAGAAACCCGGATCTCGCAACAGCAACATCGTAGTTTAATGTATGATCAACCACAAAAGCACAGCGACGAAAAAGGCAAACTCATTACAATGAGAGTGCACAGAATCAATATTGCCAGAAGTGTAAATCGTGCGAGACTACTGCGGGCAAGTTTTATCTCTTCTGTCGATACTAGGGCTTCTTTTTCAGCTGAAACCGCGGAGATGTGGTGGGTCCCGGGCAACATCTGTTTGCATCTATCTCCCACTATCTACAGCTACCCAGTATATCTACATATGATGTTAACTTCTATTTCAGCAGAAAGAGGGGCTGCAGAAGTGATATCATCTACGTTGTCTTGGCCCGTGAGGATGTGGGTTCGTACGCAATTAGGCCGTGGTTTTTCGAACGATTGCAAGGTCTCCAGAGCGTTTGGGTCTTGGATGGACTTGTGCGGATTAGTTGCAGTTTATTCGTAGACACGAAGAGCTGGTGAGATCTTTGTCGTGCAAGTGATGCGAGCAGATTTTGAGATCGCTGGGATGCTTTGAAGCTGTGTCAATCTGGAAGTACTGGGCATATGTGGAGCTATGCAAATGTAGTCCTTGGACGACTTTGCTAAGGGAGTTGCGTCTCATGAAGCCTCGAAGCGGCCTTTTACTTATGCAGGCTGGTACGGTATATTGCAGGGCTTTACGGGTGCTGCAAAATGTGCTGTTGTTAAGAGTCGTATGCAGAATCGATTCATGGAACAGGTGAATATGGTACATGCATAAGCTGGTTGATAAAGTAAGCTGTTACAGTAGGCAAAAGAAGAAGCGCTTTCAAAGTAATGAGTGCAATTACGGCTGTATTGAGACACCGTGAGTGATCGAAGACCATCCTACTACAACTGCGTTTGTCTGTGTTCATACGAACTAGAGCATGTTTTTGAGTGATACCAGGAATATATTTCAATCGCTTGAAGAAGTGTGTCACGGGATCCGTAGAGCATATTGGTGAATCAATTATGTCTCATTGCAGAGCTCAAATATATTCAGTGATGAACCTAGTTAGCTGCACCGTGCGCCTGCTTGATAGCGGCGGTAATGGGAGAGAGATCGCTGATTGGAATCTCGCGTGCTGCGGGCCTCCAGCCGAGCTTAACTGGCAATCGCTCGAACGTCAGCCACTCCTTAACGCGATCCTTGCGCGCCCTCAACTTGGTGTAATCAGTGCTGTTGTCTCCAGCTACGGGAATGGGCCCATCAAGCATGGCGGTGAGGAGGAGGCTGGCCTCCAACTGCGCTGTATTCTGCCCTGCGGGCGGCAAAGGGCTTGCGTTCTCGAGGCGGCGACGCGTGCGGCCGAGCGAAGCGACCGTGACGTACTTCCTGTCGTCGCTGTCGGCCAGCAGCGCCGCGATGCGAGCAGGCACCACCTTGTTGCTGTCGTCGGCGCGAGCAAGAGATGCAGGCCGCTCGAGACCGCTTGTGCGGTTGTTGAGTTGCTCCAAGTCGATGGCAGTCGTAGCGCCAAGTGTGGTAAAGGCACTGCTCGCAGGAAATGTGCCGAACACAGGGCTCCAGTTCAAGGCTTTGTTGACGGCTTCACCAAACATTTCAATGGTGATGTTGCGACCGTTGCGAGGACTGTTCGCTATGTTAGCAATTGGTCGTGCATATACAAATCTGCTTCGCTTGCTTCATGCGAAAAAGAGGAACAGATGTACATACAGGTATCCATGGTTGGCCAAGGTGTTCAACATGGGGCAAGGCGCGCGGGAATCGCCAGGGCCGGCGGCGATCCAAGGCTGGATTTTGACATCATTGGCTGACCTCGCCTGGCTTGGAAGGGCTGCAGCTGCAGTCGCGAAGCTGAAGAGAGTGTAGAGACGCATCTTGAACGACAGACGTGAGCTGGTAGTCGACTCGGGCAATGTGATCGCGTCACTACAGGGGTTTGGCAAAAGCGTGATTGGGAACAGCTCCTCAAATCCCCTTGTTCAGGCCTCTTTCATCTCTTATATAACGGTCCATAGCGGTCTTTACATGTCGAAGCTTGCAGAGATCTTCGAGACTGCCTCTACGTGCTTCGACGGTGCGGTGGGCCGAATCAGGGGGAACATGCTTGATCCAACAGTTCATCTAACCTCTTTTGTGTTAATCACCCCTATTGTTCCTAGCCACTTGGGCCTACAGTGGTTCGAAGCTGTAGGTGGGTGGGCTTCAAACATGGCCACCATAGGCGCGCTTTGAAAACGCAATTAATGAAGTTGCGCAGGAATTGCGGCGGCGAGACAGCGCGACAGGGTTGGTGCCGGATGTGCCATGCCTGACACTTCCCTTCTCGGACGGCCGAGGTCCAACTCCAGGGCCTGTGCCTGCGCCATTGTGGATAGAGGTGACACCTAAATCTCCGCCTCCGTGCTGTGAACCAATCACACATTCTATGAAAGTAATGCGCTCCGCCAACATGCGAAGAGACTTACCCTTCTTCGCTCTAGTCGGCGGGAAGGAAGAACGTTGTGAGGGCGACCTAGCGAAACAGCAAGCTACTGTGTACTGAGTATACTGCAAAGTCCTCGATGTTATCACCAAATCGTCACTCATGAGTGCTTTGCGCCTGTAAATTCCCAATCAAAATTGTGTGCAGGTAACGGATACATATGCACACAAGGACAAAGACGACTTTAGCGTTACCTATGCCTCAGGCAGCCTGACCACTAAGAGTATATGCGACTATACCCACACAGCATGCCACAAAGCTTTCGTAGCAAATCTCGTCTGCACGGCTCTAGTCCTCTGTTTCAAATTGAACATTACGGCGAGATGCCTTCGCGCCGCACAATCCGAAGAATGGATATTATTATCGGGAGACCTGCAACTCTTAGTCGTCAGTAATCCAGAACTGGACCTTCTCCGTCTTGGCTTAGCCGTAACACCCCCGCTGCTTGCATTTTCACTGATCCTACTCTACCCATCATTCGGGATTCGGGCCATAGCGCTTTCAGTTGAGACCGTGACAAAGCCCAGTATGTTTTCTTGGGGGCGATTTTCGTCTTTCACGCGACGCGGTTTGGTAGAGACGTTAAAAGCATGAGTTCAGATGAGCAGGGCACGTGCTCTAGGTCCTTCTGGTTAAGATGGTGGTCTCTCCAAGCTGTCAGTCGAACGAGGAAATTTCAAGGTGTCTCAACAATCGTACGGAACCGAGGTCCGAGGATGGCAGCAGCACAGATCCCCTTACGAATACGAAATTTCATCAATATTGTGGAGTCAGTGATAGATCTGTGTGGGTTGTTGTGACAGCTGCGAGCTCCAAGACGAGACTGGGTGAGCGGTGAAGGATGGCCACCCTGATGGCGAAGGGAACGTCCCGGGCGATCTTAGAAGACTTGAAGTGGATTCAATAAGTTCAACACCGCCAGCCAGCATGGGACCAGATCTTGAATACTGCATCTCCAGTCTGGAGCATCAAAACAATGAGCCTTACATGGCAGGAAAAGATAGTTTGAAATAGGACACGATCGCGTTTGAACTTCTGAGGAGATATAATAGTGCGGACGCTCAAGCACGTAAGCCGTTCCCGCATGATAGCATGTTGTAAATAGCAGCCTGCGCATCTAAGCAGGTTTCACGCTGAGATAGGACTGAGCCCTGCTGAGGAAGCACAAGCATCAAGCAGAGAATAGAATCATAGCCATGGACTCGCCCGCCCATGTGCCTTCAAATGGTGTTCGAAACGAACCTAGTAGTGAGTCCGTGTAGAGCATCGATGCTTCCCGTTTGCTTACTGACCAATCCCAACTAACTTTGCTGAACGAAATCGTACGATGGGAACTATGTTACACGTCATGTTGGGGTGTAAGGCCTGTGAAGCTATATCAACATTGTCGGTTGTGGCGACACACTGAACATGTCAACAGATCAGTTCAAAGAAACTTCACCGGCTCAGATCATGTGCAAAAACAACATAGGCGATCTTTTAAAGGTCATCGTGAGAGGCTTCATGCGCACACGGAGGAGCCTTGAGTAGCATTCGCAAGTGCTCCAGAGGACAAGCCCGGAGTAGCAAGCGGAATCAAGACCTAAAGACGTGAAATGGATGTGCTGCTGAGTTTGCATCGGATGCAATCGATTTGATCTTGATGACTAAAGTTCGTGCGCAAAATAAGGATGATCTTGCTCTTACTGCTCAAGCAAGCTTGTCATTACCTTGCCTTACCGTTCACGGGCAACGATACCAAGTCCAAGCGATGATTATGGCTCCAAGAATGAGCGGACAAGCGAATAGCTGCATACACGACTGTCAAGTACTGATGCTCATCCATAATCTCAACAAGTTCACCACAAGGACTGCATTCGCCAACCCGCTCCTGTTCTCAAAGCGCCTTCATGCCCTCAGAGCCGCTGGAGAACCAGACTCACGTATACGACTCCTCCAGCCTCTGCGCCAGCCACTCAAAGCCTCTCCTCTGACTTTCCCACGTCTTACTCTCCTTGACCATCTTCCCCGCGAACGTATGTCCTTCACCCTCGACCTCAAAAAACGCAGTTTTCACACCTTGCCCCTTGAGCTTCTCCTCCAACTCCCGGCTCAGCTGTATGGGAATCGTAACATCTTCAGATCCATGCACGATGGCCGTCGGCGGCCACGCAGACGATACGTTGAGGAGAGGATCGATGAGCTGCAGGTCCTGCGGATAGCGGGGCCAGATAGCAGACAGTACGCGGCCGGTGGCGATGTGATGCATAGCGTAGTTCTGGCGCTGGTGAGGATCTGGGTGTGTGGGATCGGCAGCCTGCCCCTCGAGCGAAGTTCCGCCGATGAAAACAGTGTTCTCGGCCAACAAGGCAGCTGTAGTGCTCGGAGGAACTGGGGTGTGGAACTTTGCAGGCATGCTAGACAATGGCGTCGTCCAGAAAGGTGAAGAGAAGGCTTTTGCGCCGTAGAAGTCCAAGATTGCTAGGGGAGGGCGGAGGCTGTTCCATGCGGTGCTTAGAGCGAGGTGACCTCCTGAGCTGGTGCCCATCACCATGATACGCGACTCGTCGGCCTGTATGGCGGGGGTTCCTTGGAGGAGAAGGGCGCTTGCTAGGCCTCCTGTCTGGGCCCATTCCAAAGCGCCGCGCACGTCGGTCATGGGGCCTTCCAGGATGTTGACGCCAGGACACAGGCGGTGCTCAATTGCCAGCACGATCCAGCCGCGCGAAGTGCAGTCTTTGATTTGGTCGGCGTTGTTGATGCCTGCGTGCCCGAGCATGAAGGCGCCGCCGTGGATCCTGTGGTTCGTGTGAGTTGACTGAGATGGACATGCAATTTTTTTGAGATGCGTACATAATCAGCACTGGTGCGGGTTTCGATTCGGATCCATCAGGGAGGTAGATGTCTGTGGGAATATCCACATTGTCGATGCTTTTGTATGGAACTCTGAGCGACGCCATTGTGAGGCTGTAAGTTGACCTGTTATGAAATTGGCGGCACGATGAGCGAGAGACTACGAAGGCTGTCACGTTGGCAACGGGGCACAAGTTGCTGGACGTGTGACATGATGTTGGTGTTCGAAGGGTTGTTCGAGCGCAATGTACGAATATGCTGCAGATGTGACCCGACTCGGGTAAATGGGGTGACGAGAGTTCGCCCCAGCGATTGATGGATTACACGCGCTGATTAGTACCTCCCTATTATTGTAGATCGTACATGGATACGTTTAGGTCTAATCCACAGTCCACTGCCTCGGCTAGTCATCAACACCCGATGTGCCAGTCGACGATGCCAATTACGCATCCGGTGCCTAGACGAGATGTAACACGTGATAAGGTTGCAATGCATATGTATAGAATTCCAAGCACGTGTTGTGTTGTGCTGCAACCGTTGTACGATGCTCGCCGATGGTTCTGCAAAGTCGGCGCTAGGTGGACGCTAAAAAGGTGGACGGTGGACGTGCCCCCACTTCCCCGGAAACGGGGTGATGGGATATGGTTCTGCGACTACGGTACCACTGGTGCTGTTCACGTCACCAATAGTTGTGCATGTGTGGTATATATCCGGTTGCAAGTGTGACGCGAGAATTGAGGAGCTCTGGAGAGACCCCGCGGAGCTTTGTTTTTGCCCGGTCCGTCGCTTGGTGTGGGGACGGAGCTAAAGGATACGATCGATGTGCTGTTGTCCATTCGATCTGCAGTTAAGCTTCATATCCTAGTACACAGGATGTTTAGCTCTTTGTACGATATTCGAGAGCGCTGAGCACGGGAACCACGGAGAGCGAGCGTTGCTGGATCGTGGGGAGGCTGCTGCGCCCTAGGCCGCTTTTTTGTTATAGCGGAATGCAAATGAGGAGCATCCATCGTACCTGTCGTACATTGGACTTCAGAGGCTGCTGTACTTATCATTGTTGATCATTGCTGCTGGATCCGCGCCAGCTACAAGTCAGAGAATAACTCAGACGTCACACAAGTCTGTCGCACAAGAATCAGGGTCCGCCACAACATACACAACACACAAATATAGCTACGTCGCAATGAGCACCACCACCACACAAGTTTCGACAAAAATGGCCGTCTCGCCATCCGGCATTCCACGGGTACAGCAGCCTCTCGGCAAGCCTTCTCCCTACATCATACCCGCCTATGAAGGCGAGACTATCACAATTCCTGGCACCAAGTCAACAGTTCGCATTCTAGCTTCTGCAAAGGAAACAGAAGGACTGATCTCCGTCTTCGGTATGGACGGCGCTATTGCCGACGCCCCAGGATTCCATTACCACGACCACGCCCACGACGTCTTCATGTGCACAAAAGGTCATCTGAAGGTATGGGCCGGCGACAAGTGCAAGATCCTCGGCCCAGGCGACTTCTGCTACGTCCCGCCTAAGGTCGTGCACCAGCCACAACTCCTCGACTCCGGTATTAATGAAACCATTGGGCTCGTTACGCCTGGCCAATGGGTTGACTTCTTCCGCTTCGTCTCCGAGCAATATGACGGCGTCGTGGCCGACGAACACGACACCCGCAACCCGCGCGACACCTTCGGGCCTAAGATTCGCGAGATCAAAGAGAAGTACGACGTCGTCTTCCAACCTACCTTCCAAGGCGCAGACGTCAGTGACTGGACCGCCGACGACTCTGTCCTCCCATCCGAAGCAGGAACTCCTTATTACCTCAAAGCCGACACTGGTCCCTGCCACCTTCTAGAAGGCGTGCTCAGCCGCCCCTTCATTACAACAATACAGAGCAAAGCCCCAACTGGCAATTTCGCAATCACTAGCATTGAGTCCAGCAACAGGCACCCCAATACCCTCCTCAGCAAACCATTCTCATTCAAGAAGACTCACCAGGTGTACTGCGTGCTCGACGGAGCCATCAATGTCACATTAGGCGGGGCGCCGCATCTCGTGCGCGCGGGCGAAACAGTGTTCATACCCGCGGGAACAGCGATTACGCTCGAGTTTGTGGATCGCTATGTGCGATTTTGGGCGTACTCGAGTGGAGATGGGCTGGAAGCGTTAGTAGCTGAGGGTGGGAGTCAGTTCCAAGGCACAATTGTGCCAGATCAGTGTGGCAGTGTTGATTGGGAGGCTGTGCAGAGGGCAGCACATCGACTGGATGTAGATATCACGCTATGAGGGTTGGTGCGTGCGTTTTGGCGCGACAGTTGAGCAGGAGCGAGTGAAACCTAATGCAGCGAAGACGAGAAAAAAACATGGTTGACCATGAACATTCGTGCCCTTGGATTCAATGTCAACGAGGATTTCGTCCCCATATACATGCATTGCGAGGAAAAGAGCGATGCCAGCCAGCACTGTCATTGCAGGAGTAACACGTAAATGTCGCAGCATGTTTACTGCCCGTCAATCCAGCTTATCAATTAAGACAACTCGACGGCGGCCCAATAGCATACACAATCTTACATGATCCGCCGGGCGCAGGCGACGCTCACGCAGGGTATTGCCACTAGCCGCTTGTGGCAAGTTCATTGCAGGGCGGGGGCCAATTACGTGGTAATCCCGCAAAGATCTATAGCACTTGAATCTTTGTCTGCCATGTTGTAGAGTAGCGATGAGACTGATTTGAGATGCAGGTTTCTGCCTGCCATGCAGCCTGAGACATGCCATGCCAAAGCCTCTGATGCCATTGTGGCTGTACTGGCGGTGCTGTAATTCCTCTAGAGACAATCTGGGGCTGAGTACGCGACTCGGCAGCCTGTGGTTGGATGGCGAAATGGCTGGGAAACAAAAACCTTCCATAATGGAACAAAAATAACGCGCAGGTGTACCTACGAGATGGCTGCTAACTAGAGCACGCCACGGTAAATTGCTGTCTACAAGGCTGGAAACCCTTTCGTGTATCTCTGCATACTGCGATACTCCCTTGCCCGCACTGCTCTTCTTCATCACTACAAGTTCGCAAGACTTAGTAGGCGCTTTCATCTCATTGCGCTATGTCGTCTGTCAAATCTGACCACAATCTACAGCACAAGGCTGGCTCTGCTGCACCATCGAGTTTTGGGCACAAGGCGCTCAATCACGAGAGACCTACCTTCCGTTTGTTCCGCATATCACCGAGCCCACCACACGATCCAATCCGCATCACGCTCGACAACTATGAGTTGCCTACTGATAATGACAATCAAAAAAATGGCCCCGCCAAGTTCGAATACTCCTGTCTATCGTATACTTGGGGCCTTGTTTCTGAACCTCAGAATTATATTCTCTTAAACGGAAAGAAATTCCTTGTTCATCAAAATCTCTGGGATTTCCTACATGTCGCAAGGCAGCGAATCATGAGCGATCGTGGTCTCCAAATTCCAGGACGGATACTCGAAACTACTTTGCAGTGGCAGAAGGGGCGAACCATACCGGATCCTTTATTTTGGGTTGATGCTATTTGTATCAACCAGGGGAATCACACCGAGAGAAATCACCAAGTACAGCAAATGGGGCGTATTTACAGTCGGGCAACACTGGTTCTCGTATGGCTTGGCTTGGACTATGAAAACCGCATCACACAGGGTGGTGAAAATACGTCGCTGCGCAACAGTCGCTATTGGACCAGAGCATGGATCACACAAGAAGTAGTGCTGGCTGAACATGCAGCCATTTTCACAAGCTTAAACACGCAGAATCTTGCCCAAGTCATGAAGGATGTCGCTCTTCAGAAAATCGGTCCAGACACAGCATTCGACCAACTTCATCGCTATTCTCTTGGCGCCATTCCTAAGGTCCGTGACCCGTCTCACTTGCACATCCTGCAAGCTCTTGGGCCCGATGAAGGTTGCGCAAAACCTTTTGATCGTGTGTATTCCATCCTTGCGCTCTGTCCCACTTATCACATAGAAGTCGACTACGATATTCTACCACATCAGCTTCTCCAACGACTTCTAAGCCACTCTCGAAGATCACCAATTTGTCTTTGCGGAATCTCGCTTGGGATCAAAGCGTTGGAAATACAACCCGGATATTCACATCATGAGTGTGATCTACCTGGTGGTTTCGCGCAGCTGGAGTTGTACAAGTTTCTCTGCATCCCAGGCTACAAGGGAGCATGTGCCAACTCTGTGTGCAAGCAAGACATGTCAGCTCTTTTCCAGGGTACTGGGTCAATCTTGTGCCTGAAATCTATCTGTGGATCCATGCAAGGACATGTACTTCTGCATAATCAGAACGGGGAAGACCCTGACATCTCTAGGAAGCCATGTGATGTCCAAACTACAGATCCAAACGGAGATCCCCCCTTGGAGAGCAGGGAACAGAACAGCATCGAACTCACGAGCAGTCAAGGGATATACACTTACGACTCTTCGCAGCTACATGACATCACCGGTATTGAAGTCTTAAGGTGTCAAATTCCACTAAAGGATGGTACACTAGTCAAAGGGAGAAGATGGACAATCAGTCTTGATGCACTTGTATCTATAACCAGGCATGAAAACAACAGAAAAGAGGCGAAGATGTGTGGCAAGGCGGAGAATTGTACAGGGCCGCTCAACTACTTCTCAGACATCCGTCTTGTCAGAATGGTCAACAGCATGGAAATTCTCAGTAGTGGGCAATGAGTAGACTTGCTGTCGTGTTACTGATATTCAAATGGCTGGAACTCAGTTCTATGGGTAAGCCGTCGTGCACCCGTTGCGCACGCCGAACGGTGGCTTGCGGTGTTGACTGGGATGCGGATTGCGATGTATGACAGGCTGTTAGCACCACTGTTCAATCGGGATAAAAGTCCAGATGGCGATTTGGGTAAGAACATAGGAAAAGATTGAGGAGGACTTGAGGCTTGTGCTGGCGCCACAAGTATCAGTGGGGCAAATGTTTCACGGCGGTAGTTAGGCAGACTCCGCCAGCCTATCCACGATCTAGCTACGCACCAAAGTCTCAACCACAAAGGAACGCAGAACCGCGACTAAGTTTCACCACACAAACGCAGATACGTCTTGATATATTTAATGAAATACTGCCTACTGGCAAGTGCAGTTATGTACTTGGATCGAGCCCAAACCTTTAGTATGACCGCCAGGAAAGGAGTTTGGTGATTTTGCATCGCAATATAAGGAGAAGACAGGGGGCTATGCGTTTGTGACTAGAATCGATGGAACCCTTACAGTACTTGGAGTGATAATTTCGCCGTCGGACGATAATAACGCAGGAAAGTTGTACATACAGCAGTCAAAGCGAGCCAGCGGAGAGACGACTGACATACTGTAGCTAATCAATGTTGAACTTCATCTTCCTCCGAGATCTTTCGATCTACTGGAAACACTATGTCACACGTCAGAGGGTTGTGCGATGACCATTCAGTCTATTGTAGCGTCTGCATGTCCCACGGACACGCGCGTTCAAGATCGACGGGTGGTTGCTTCAGAGCACCCGACCAAACCGTGAAGATAGATTCTGCCAGGAGCACAGTCCTGCGGACATCCAACACCGCTTCTGTATCTGGACAATCCATCCCCATGACCATGAGAGTGACGAAGTTGCCCTTTAGTCTCTTTGTTCTCATATCAAACTGAAGCCTGGACTCGTCCCTGACACTTCACCTCATGGTATGCTCATCGATTCTCCAAGCCAGGCCACCACCGTATCTGCTTGCTGACCCAATGTAAAGCCACCGATCCCTTGCCATGTGGAAATCATGTCGAGTAGTCGCCAGCCTCACATAAACACCGGCGTCGGTGGTTTTGATCAACGGTAAACTCTCAATGTCCTCCCAGGTGGACGGCTTCAGGCCTCCCAGAGCATGCTTGACGTATTCAGGGACATACCGTGAGATTGTCGAGGGCCAATCGTTTTCTGAGTTTAAAAGCGCCTCTCTCCACGTCTGCGTCGTTTCAGACTGCAAAAGTACTTGCCAGATCGCCTTCAATCGAGTATCAAAAAGAGACTCTCGCGACTCCGGTAGCTCTTCTTCATGGCTGTAGACCATAGCCGGTGCTACGATCGAGGAGTTTACTTCCTGAAGTTTGTTCCGTATGGATTGTGTCTTTCTGCGCAGAAAATAGCCAAGCTTTGCATGTGGGAATCCTCGCTTCCGTAATTCGATCAATGCTTCAACTTCGTAGTCTGACCAGGCTCCCTTCTTTGTCGACTTGAGCGCGAGCTTAACCGCAGACTTTCCCAGGATGCGATTTGCTTCCCTAGCAATGAACTCGACAATTCTATAAAAGATGGACTCCATGTCCACGAACGATAGCCCCTGGCGCATGCGACTTGTTATGTCCATGTCTCTCTCCTTCCCGGGCCTCGGAATATCTCCCTGCGAGATTTTTAAAGCTCTCTTAGCAGCGCTTCTTTTCATCTTCTGTATAAATGGTGGCAGAGGGGTCGTTTCTGAGCTGAACTTGTAGGGGTATCTTTAAAATGCTTGCGTATGTTTGTAATCACCATCACACCCTATACGCAAAGCATAGCTGTTTAGAGTATTAATTACATTTAGCCCTTTAGCGGTAGGGAAAATGTAAGCTTTATTAGCGCAGCGCTTGTCAATGCAGAAGTACACAGAGATGTATTAGAATTGCTGTTTAGCTTTAAATGGGACTAGAGGAGAAAAGAGTGTTCTAGTCTTAACACCAGGTTCGCGTTGCGCAGTAATTTAAGCAACAGAGACAACAGGTGCAACTTGTGACTGAATGGCATACTATCTTGGGAGGATAAAGTTTTGAGCTATGCTAATTAGCTTTGATTAGCGCTGTCGTGCGCATCTAATGGCAGTTAAGGTAGTAGGAAACATTATTGTAACGAACAACAGGAGGTTGCGAGCTGTTGAGGATATTTCAGACTATAAGCTAAACTATTGACCTAACACTTTGTCCTAAGATGCTCTGTTCTATTGTTAACGGCGATTAATTAGATCTGGAATCTAATCTCATGCAGTTCTAGCTTTCTCCTAGTGGCTGTTCTATACACTTAGGAACCAGGACAGCTGTTTGCCCAAGCTAATTAATGTTAAGCTAATAGAGAGACAAAGAAAACTTACAGACTGTGTGTTTTTCGTCAATTGTAGACTTTGTTGTGTGTGAGGTACGCAGCAAGCGTAACGGCAAACCCCTCATCTTCTTACGTCACACAGCATACACTGTGTATACAGTACTAGCGTGGTGTTAAAGACCCCTCCATGGTGTGTTTGCATCATAAGCTCTGACAGCGAAGAATAAAAACACTATGAGTGTAACGGTGAGTGCAAGCAGTGCGTAGGGAATTGAGGATTGAACTGGGGTTCTATTGTGTGAAGCTATGAAAAGTATATATACACAGCTGGCTGTAAACAGCGCTAGTGTAGTGCAGGCAGTCGCATCTTACAGAAGGTGAGGTGCGGTTGTTTATTAAGGCAAGAGGGACTCTAAACTATAACATACCCCCTAGCTACTATAGACTTGCAATTATAGAGTTAATAATAGCTAATTAATATTAGTTTAATAGCTAGAAGGTAGTGTTAATGTTATCCCTACTAGGTTTATATAGTCCTCTTAGGCGCTTAGCTATATTAGTAAGGCTAAGTTAGCAGATAAATTATGCAAACTTCTGTTTAGGTAATATCTTTGTAAGTCTGTCTGCAGGCATACTGTTAGTAGGGACCTATCTAATATTAATACGTAAGGCAGTAACCTCCTATTAGATCTAGAGTTAGTAGATATTAACGTGCTTAATCTTTGTATAAAGCTTGTTATGCTCCTTTATAACTATACTAACAGTCTGCTAATTATTATACTATATAGTTAGTGTATAATTAAGCGTAAGTTTAATGCTAGCAAAGAAACATATCTACTCTTCTATCTGCAAGGCTGCAAGAGAGAGTAAGAGTAGTTTAGATTCTGTAGTTAATTTTGTAACTGTGCATTATACAGTTAATTTTTAGTTAATTATTAGTCCCCTAAATTTAAAGGTGTATCCCTAAGAGCTTCTATAAGTCTTAGGCTTGTTAGCGTATAAGGCATTAGATAATCTAAAGAATAAAGGATTGCAGTAAGTTAAGTTGTTAGAGAGATACTTAGCTATATCCTGCGCACTAGCTAACGCTTTAAGAGCAAGAGACTTTGTGCTAAGCAGGTAGCGCTAGGTCTAACAGATCTTTAAGATATAAGACTGTCCTAGGTTAGTAAGGTAATAGGCAAATACAACATGCGCTTAAGCAATATTAGGTCTGCTTTAAACAGCAATGTACGCAAGTAAACTAACAAGCTGCTAATAAAGCTTTGTATAAGTAGCGTTAGGTTCCTCTATAGACTGTGGCAGCTAGTTCTCTATTAGTAGAGCGTCTAGAGCCTTGCTAACAGCCTTAATGCTAAATTAGTTGCACACCTTATTAATAAAGGCGTCTTAGACTAGCTAAGTCTTGTGTAGAGTTTAATTGCAGATAACTTATATACTAAGAAACTAGGTAAGGTCTCTTAGAGCCTTAATGTTGTACAGATCTATTAAATTCTTTAAGAAAGGTAGGTAAAGATAGGCATTAGACTAATAAAATGCTATAATAATATTATTAATATAAACAAATAGGATAAGCTAGCAGCTTGTGTAAAGGCACAGAAAGCTATTAACTAGCTTTAGGTCTAGCTTAATAAGTTGTTAACGTAGCTTATTGTACTATAGGACTAGTAACTCCTTTAGGCTGTATAGAGCGCAGAGCACTAGCATAATTTTGCCTTTAGTATGGCAGAATTTGTCTAGAGTTTTAGCGTACAGCTTGCAGTTAGTTTTTGCGTTTAAGAAGGTAGTAAGAATATTATACTACTTTAGCTCTAAATTAAAGTAATTAGTAATTATAATAAGAGCGCAAAAGCTGCAAATTGTAAGCATAGCAGCATAAGTGTTGTCTATTAGTGCTTAAAGGTCTCCTTAGACAACAAGTTGTGCCTTAAAACGCAAGAGGTATTTGTCCTTATCTATCTTGTACGTAAATACCTACATTAGTAGTAACACCTTACTGTCTATAGTAGCTTTTAATTAATTAGTCTAACTAAAGACACCTTTAATATGTAGATCTTACTATTTAATCTCTATAGCGTGTTAAAACTAGTTGCTAAATATATGTGTATTAAGCTGCTTTACTAACTTTAGTAAAGGTAGAAGCTGCGTCTAATAAATGCGCAGTCCTTTATTTGCCTTAGCAGGGCTAATCTTTATTAAGAACACTTACAAGTAGTTAATAAGAGGCTTAGGTCTTAGTATTGTAGTGTAGAAATATACAGCAAAGGTGTTTAGGTCTCTTAGTTTTAAATTGCGCTTGCCTAAGATTATTAGGCTTATGTTATTTAGGTTAAGGTTAATATCCTGTAGTGCTTTCTTACCTTGTTAACAATAGCCCTTTAGAATCTAATGTGTTATATCCTTAGAGGCTTTAGGGTCTAGTATTTGTTGCTAACTTAGTTCTGTTGCATTGTCTGCTGTGTTGTCTGCTGCGTTGTCTGCTGTCTTACCCCCCACTTAGGAGCCTGTAGCATTCTAAGCTGAGGTCCTAGGTGCTGTTATGTAGCGCTGACAGGCTGTTAATAGGTCTTTAATGCTAATACTATTGTCTTAAGGCATCTCTAGATATTCTAGTAGCTTAATTACCTCCTTTATTACTAATACAGAGGCGTATCTATCTATCCCTTTAAAGAAGAGAGTAGGCTTAAATACAACGTCGCGTGTGACTATAGTAATGTCCTTTGTAGGTAGCCATACACAGAAGATATTTATGCCTTAATAGCTAATAAGATAGCTAATTAGAGTACGCAATTTAAGCTTGTTAGCTGTTTTTAGATTGCAGTTGTAGATATAGGCATAACAGCTAATTAGTCTTATATGCGCAATAAGTGGCTTTTGCCCCTATACTAACTTGTATAGTGTCTTCTAGCCTAATGCTTTAGTAGGTGTGTAATTAAGTATGTATGCAGCAGTTTAATACATCTTGTGTGACAGACTTTTTAGCAGATTAGCATGTATGCGCATAGCGCAAGCTTGTTAAGTAAGAGTTCTGCCTGCACGTTTAATAAGTCTATTTAGCTCCTTAGTTCTAGGAGGAGCTAGTTTGTACAGCATACCTAGCTCTTCTGTTGTGTTAATTAATTTGTTACTAAATCTTTTCTTATTATTATATTAAATAGCAACTATATTAGCATTGTAAGCGCGCTAAATTTAACAAATTTAGCCTATAAACTAGCGTATAAGTGTTAACTTGTCCTTGCGCTTAACTGTGGCAATTTTATGCTATTTAGAGTACTTGTCTATAGAATATAGTGCGTACTTGCTGCTATTAATATACTTGTTACCTACAGGGACAATGTAGATTAGGTCTATTATAATTTAATAGAATAGTTATTGTGCACAGCTCTTAGCTGGGCGTCTTAAGACAATATAAGTTATTTAAGCTTTAGTGCATGTCTAGCATATATAGTCTATATAATTTCTAGTTAGCTAAACGCTAGAAACGTTTAATTTAAGCTAGTTAACTACTTTTTAACTAGGGTGTCTCTAAATTTAATAAGTAGCTTATTAATTAATAATATTAATTAGCTTTAGTGCGTATAAGGGGCAATATAATGTCCTAAAGGTACTTAGCAGTAAGTAGAGGAGTGATAGCGCTGGTCATTATGATAGTTTAGCATCTATTAGCTAGTATCCCCTATTATACTTAAGTTATGCAATAACATTAGACAATTAATGCATGTATAGAATGTTACAGCTAGAGTTAAAGTAGATACACTCTGTACAACAGCGCGCAAGTCCTAGGACACTTGTTAAGAAGCCTTTAACGTACACAACGTGCGTTAGCTGTAGTTTAAGCTGTCTATATAGCGTACAGACAACAAGTTCTATTGTACCCTAGGCTGTAATAAGAATGCAGCTGTTTCTAGCATTAATAGAATAACCTTTGTAATTATTGCTTGTTCTCTTCTAGCCCTTCTATACTTCTATATTTACTACGTGTGTGTTAGACCCTAGATTAACTATCTAACAATTAAGAAGATTAGTCTGTGTAGGGTCTTTAACAGCTAGTGTTGTAAGAGTTCTAGCAGGCTTAGTGTAATTATTAATCTTAATAGCAACCTTGTTATTATAGCTTTTATAACCTTTGTAGCAGCTGTAGCTGTTATAGTTATTATAACTATTATAGCTATTATAGTTGTTATAGCTGTTGTAGCAAAGAGTCTTTAGTAATAGGTTAATTAATAGCACAAAGGTATTAGTGTTAGTAGGCAGCTTGCTGTTATTAACTTGCAGTAATTTAGTGTTCTAAGGTTAGTAAGCTGTCTACTTTGTAAGAGCAGCTTTAATACCTGTATTAATCTTTAGATCTTTCCTTACCTTTTTAACCTTTTGTACAGCCTTAGCTGTTAGCTAAAAGGTCTTAGGACGCTCTAGATAGCACGTGTTAAGGATAAAGTAGTTAGTGTACTAGTGCTGCTTCCTGCAAACACATGTAGGCGTTGTATATGTACTATCCTAGTAACTACAGCCTTAATTACCTCTTAGTGTCTGTAATTCTACTAGGTTTGCAGCTTCAAGTTCTGCAGCAGATACTGCTAGACTAGTAGAGTGTGGCTTTGTACGGCGTAGATAGGCAGTCATCTTAGCAACGTATATTTCTAGCAATAAGATCTTAGTAGTAGTGCCTTGTGCTTTATATTTAAAGATCTTACATAAGTAAGATATAGTATACTTATAATTTAGGGCTTTGTAAGCAATTAAAAAGTCCTTTTATAGTTAATTACTATTAGTCTTAGGCAGTTTTATTAACTTGCCCTAGGACATAACATATATCTAGTTAGCTAGCTATTACTTAACCTTCTTTATAGCTTATAGAGTAGTCTTAAGAGCATTATACTTATTAGTAATCTTACAGTAGCAAGTTGCGTCTGTTAGACAGAGAAACTTCTTAAGAGCAACTAGTTGCTTATATAGTGTCTTATAATCCTTAATTAGATAGATATAGTGTATAGCAATTGTCTTGCTAATTTCTGTGTTTAAGTTAGCTAATACCTTCTCTTTTATTCTAAATTCTAAGTAGCAGCGCTCCTATTAATTACACTTCTATTAGTAGGATTCTTAATTGTCTGCTCTTAGGTCAGAGAGCCTAGTAGCTCTAGCTAGGTAATTGTCAAGTTAAGGCTCAGCAGGCTCTGTTAGCTCAGGAAGGTTCTCCTTTGCTGTGTTAGGATTAATGTACTGCCAGAGACTGTAGCAACTAGCAACGTCTTAGCAAATAAACAACTAGGTAAACTAGTTGTCTAGCGTGCTTAGTACAACAGTGACTCGTGTCACTGCTGGATTAGACTCAGTGGCCATTGCAGGTGCGTTGTGGTGGACGCAGTAACAGTGCGTTGTGGTAGACGCGGTAACAGGTGCGTTGTGGTGGACGCGGTAACAGGTGCGTTGTGGTAGACGCGGTGACAGGTGCGCTGTGGTGGGCGCGGTGAAGAAACGTACCACTTGTAGATAGAGTGACGTTACAGCAATAGTTAAGAACAATCTGTAGGTGCAGCTGGGCTTATAACTGTAACAGTAAGTGCAAGCAGTGCGTAGGGAATTAAGGATTAAACTAGGGTTCTATTATGTGAAGCTATAAAAAGTATATATACACAGCTGGCTGTAAACAGCGCTAGTGTAGTGCAGGCAGTCGCATCTCACAGAAGGTGAGGTGCGGTCGTTTATTGAGGCAAGAGGGACTCTGAACTGTGACAATGAGTAATAAGCTGTTATAGTTAGTAACCTAACTCTTCTACTCTAAAGCCTCAAGGCTGTTATGATTTATCCCCTCTTCCTTCTTGTTTACAGTTTACCGTTCTATGAAGCTCTGTCTACTATTACTATCTCTATCTCTATGATCGTTCTATATATGTCTCTACTTGTACGGTTGTACCAGTACATGCAATAATAGAATAGCTGCTAGGTAGCCTATAGGAAGCTAATTAGGCTACACTCTAGACTCTAGAGCTGCTTTCTTCTGTATAGCTAACCTAGTAAGAATACAGTGCTTTTAATCCATATCTACACTGTATTAAGATCTAAGACATATGCCGTGCTCTACTAAATTCCCACTTGTGTACATGTGACATCTATCAATTCGCAGCACAGTTCCAACTGCTAATCAGGCTTTACAAAGAACGCTGCAAAGTCTCTGTTACTGTCCCACCTGCATGCCAGCTACTGTTTGAGGCATGAAAGAATGCAATAAGTTGGTTGTCGATCACAAACGTAGCAAACCTATTCTTACTCTTCTCCCTGCTACATGGCAATACCTGCGTCAACAAAACCACGTCATGCAGAACGCTTCATACCAGCTGGACATTGTAGTAATTACTCGATATCAAACTCAACAACAACACAGCATATCCATAACCCAAAGCTAGGTGAGGAAGCTTTACACCGTTTAAACCACCACAGTCCTGTGAAACTTGTCAATCATCAAGCCTACTCCCCCCGCCCCATCTCAAAACCACCCCCAGAAACACCCCCACCCCACTCACCCACCCACACTCAAAACTTAAGCTTATTCCCCGCATTCGCCACAACCACCTCCTTAAGCTTTGCACTCCCTAACTTCGTATACCCATACGGCACCGCACTCAACGACCCCTTTGGCGCCGTATTCGTCCCCGACCCCAGATCAACATCATTCGTAACCGCATAGCCCGTGACTTTACCATTGTAATATCCGATATCCTTGGCTGTGTTTTCAAATACCGTGCTTTCGATTAGAACCTGAGCGCCCTGGCGCGTGTCGATGCCGGTGGTGAAGATGTTGTTGTAGTAGCCTGTGTGGGGCGGGGGGTGTTAGTTGGAGGAGGAGGGGAGGGGGGAGTTGTGTGTGTGTGAGAGAGGTTAACTCACTGTTTATGATGTGCCCGGTTCCAAAACGGATGGAGGGTGTGCGGGAACTAACATTGTTCCAGTAGTTGTTTGCGTATGTTACGTGTAGGAATCCGGTGTCTTCCGCGCCATTGCTGTCGGAGTGGCCGACAAGAGACGCCTTGTAGTGGTCGTGAATATAGCTGTTGGAGATGGTAACCCAGTCCGAGGCGTGTGTGACGTCGATCAAGCCATCGTAGTAGTCCTTGTCGTGGTCGGTATCGGATGAGACGTCGACGTGATCGATCCACACGTTAGTCGAGGCCTGAATACCAATCGCGTCGCCGTTTTGGGCGAGGACTTTGGAGATTTTCAGGTTCTGGATGATTACGTTTTTGGACTTGTCGATATACAGGCCGATGTTTGTGAGGGAGGATGTGGAGTCGAGGCCGATGATGGATTTGTTGGAGCCGATGTTTACTTTTGCTGAGCCGGTGATGGCGCCTTTGATGTAGATGACTTTGGCGGTTGTGTCGGTTTTTTTGCCTACCGCGGCGGTGAACTCGGGGAGTGAGGATACGGTGGTGGTGGCGCCGCCTTTGCCGCCTGTTGTGCCGCCGTTTTGTGAGGCATATCCAATGGGTGAACCCTGCTGAGCAGCAGCAAAGGATGCAAAGAAGACGAGGCTGGCAGCGATTGAGGTCTTCATGGTTGGAATGTGATGAGAGGCTTGGTACTGAGTGAATCCATTGCTGCGCGCAAGTCTCTGTCTTTTATGTCACTCAGGGGATGTCCATCGAAGCTCACGCTCGACCAGGTTCAAGCCGCGACTCAAGCACATTGGAGAAGCTTGTCAACGACAAGCCCACTCTGTCACGGAGCAATTAAGAGCTTGCATAGAGCATACCCCGCGTACAAACAACGCGTGGTCGTTTCCGCGAATCACAGCCGCCGACTTGACGCATGGTTCTCGCGTGCTGGCAATTTGAGATGACGACAGACGTTGAAACACACCCGTCTTCCGCATATACCAGACACAAACATGTCATTTCGTTGGTTTCGTGGTATTCCCCTTCCTGTTCGGGCTCGGGAGCGAATCGTGGGTGGTCATTTCATTTAGCCGGGCCTGAAACGCGCGGTACCACCGACTTCTTGTTTCGGACGTGTTGTGGATTGAAGACTGATTAATTTAAATTGATGAACAGCTACGAGTTACTCCCATTCGTGCTAAATATCTCGCAGAGAGCTGATCCTTTGATCAAGCACTAATCAAGCAATTTCGGAGAGGGCTTGTCGTACACACAAGCTTTGGTGATTGAACAGGTGGGTTTGAGTCGTTTCAGGCTGGGTGGGAACGGCGCGGATTGAGGTCTGATATGATAACCCTCGTTTATTGAATCAAATGTGGCATTGCAAAACCAGCGCGAAAGAGTATGCTCAGTTCTTACTGTAGCCCATGGACTCGGAGTGGCTGCCCACACACTCCGAAAGGCCTAGGACCTGATAGCTGAAAACATACACCAATGAAACCGGCAGCTTGCAACATAAACTTGCGCTAAGCGAGGCCTGCATTCTACACACCCTGTACTCTTCCACCTTCGTAGCCCTTTGCAATCTCGTAACAGTTCAGCAGATAGCATAAGCTAGCGTCATTACCAGACATTCCTCTCCGCCACAGACCTCTCCAGGGCATAACATCGACCTCAGAGCTATAAGACCGCTACTCGCAGCCCGAACGTCTCAAGCGAAGAATTGTGCAAGGCTGAGGTTGAAGCCATGGCTGAGATGTCGCGTCTCCTGGGGATTTGACCAAGATTCTCCTGCTTGTGAATATCGCTCTCTGTCGTTTCTGCTGCGCGGTGGGTGATTTGCATTGACGTCTCGTGATATGCTTGTCTACAGTTCATATGGATTTTACAATTACCCGGGCGTAGAGGTGTAGGGAGAGGATCTGTCTGTCCTACAAGACAGGATTGGGTACGATGATGTTGCCAGTTGTCTGGGATGTTGTATGTAGCGCCGAAGAAGAACGGAAGATAGAAGAAGAAGAAGAAGAAGAAGAAGAAGAATAATAATAATAATAATAATAATAGAAGAAAGAAGAAGATCTGCAGGACACATCCACACCACTAATATAAATACTGAATCCCAGCTCTTTGCACCTCACTCAATCACCACCCCCCACAACCCCACCCCAGCCGAACACAACAACATGACCCCCCTCCAAAGATTCAACCTCCCCCACCTTTCCACCAACTCCCTCGTCCCCTCCTCTTCCTTCTCTCCACCCCCCGCCCCAGCCCTACGCGCCAACTCCCCATTCACACCCCCCATCAACACCTGCGTATAGGGCGCCAACCCAACCGCCAACACCGCCGCACCAGCATAAAGACCACGCACACGATGCAACAACAGTGCCGACGAAGAGGGCGTCAACACAGCGTGGGCCGTCGATGTAGCGTGATATGCCAACACAGCGAACCCCGCAGCGCTGGACAGAGTGAGAGTCACGACGGGGCGGATACCGTGGTCAAAGAGGGTTTTCCACTGCGTTGCTAGTGTGCGGGGTGGGGATGGGAGGAGTGCGGGGAGGGTGACGAGGGTGCTGCTTAGGTTTGTGCCTGGGGGGTGTTAGGGAGGGAGTGTTGGGGGTTGTTATGGTGGTGGTGGGTTGGGGTGTGTTGGACGAGAGAGAGAGGATGAGGAAGAGTGAGAGGGAGTGTGTATGGGCAAAGTGAGGAGCGGAGTGAAGACGTACCAGCAGCGAGAGTTATGGCTAGGACGCTGTAGGTTTGGAGAATTGGGCGGAGGGAGTCAAAGGTTGAGTGGGGGGACATTGTGGGCTGGAGTTTCTGGCTAGTTTCGGTGATGGTTGTTACTGGGGAAGAAGAGGAGGACTGGAAGGGGAGTTGTGAGGGTGTCTTATCGTCGAGTCTTTTAGTAGATGATTAGAGCTGAGTGTTACGCGCGTAGTTGGCGCGCTAGGTGGTTGTTTGCCCATGTCCGTGAGCGGCGGAGAACAAGCCTTGGGCGGCGATTAGCGTGCGGCTGATCGGCGGCGCTAGGGCCTCGCTCGGTAGGCGGGGTGAATGAGTGCGCTGCATACTTGACACGTGCACTGGAGTTTTGCGACAGCAGCTATAATATAGCCCAGCAGTTCACAGATCATACCAAAATCCTCAATCAAGGCTGCGACGCATCCTTTTGATAGCCCATGCCAACCCTCCACCAGTTCCACACGCCAAAGCTCTCCATCTGCGCACCAAACTCCTTGACGGTGTGCATTTCTTCCAGCTTGCCATGCATGACCTTGCCTTGATTCCTGCCGTTGTCTACCTCGCCTTCTACCTCCTTCAGCGCAGGCTTCTTCACCAGCTGAAAGTCCTTGTAGCGCAGCCTCTGCACGTCGGCGACCCAGTGGCGCACGCCTGGCTCGCTGCCCTGGCAGTACATGATGCCAGGACAGCCGCCGTAGCGGAGCAGAGCGTAGACGTTGTGGTTTGAGGCAGCAGCGCGCAGTTTTGCGACTTTTTTGCGCGAGGTGATGTGGTGGGTGCGGATGAGGGCGTTGAATAGGGACATGTTAGTAAGGTGGAGGGACATGTCGGTTGTGAGGTCAAGGTCGAGAAAAGGGCCGCACGTGACGTCAGTGAAGGCAAGAACTTTGCCGACGAGCATCTGAGCATCTTTCCAAGCGTCGCACCCACAGACACGCGGACAGACATGCAGCCGACCCTGCTCCCCCGCGTCGCTGCCCCGTCGCCGTCGGTGCTGAGTTTCCTGCGCGCCCAGGTCCACCATGCCTTTGAGTCGCCTGCAGCGCTGTCATGCGCCCGTGTGAGGCGACCGCGCCGCCCATACACATCCTCGCCCTCGCCGCCATACACGTACTCGCCCTTGCCGCCATGCAGCGTCCGGGTGAAGCCGTGTGCGCGCCCCTCGTCCAACTCACGCCCCTTCTCGACGTCACGTGCCTGCAGCGCCTGGCCCAGCATCTTCGGTAGCAAGAAACAACACGCCCACGCGCGCCCGGGGCTCCTCCAGCCGCCCCTCTCCCCCACCGCTGACGACTGCGCCCTGCCCAGCGGCGGCTATGGCAGCAGCCTCGGGCGGCTGGCGCGCACGGCCAACGAGCTCAAGATGCGCTGCACGGAGCTCGACGAGCACGGCAACGTGACGCTGGTCAGCGGCGAGTTCAAGAAGAGCGAGCTGATTGCAAAGTACGGCCTCCTCCCGCGCGACCTGCGCAAGATCGACTCGTCGCTGCTCCCCCACATCCTCGTGCGCCCCTCGGCCATCCTCATCAACCTGCTCAACCTGCGCGTCCTGCTCAAGCACAACCGCGTCCTTGTCTTCGACGCCTACGGCACCACCGACTCAAAGTCCCAGAGCGTCTTCATGTACGACCTCGACCTGAAGCTGCGCCAGAAGGAGTCCGTCTCCAACGGCACCCTCGCCTACGAGTTCCGCGCGCTAGAAGCCGTCCTCATCTCCGTCACGCTGTCTCTCGAAAAGGAGTTTGAAGGCGTCAGCGAGCCCGTCGTGCGCGTCCTGCGTGAGCTCGAGGAGGACATTGACCGCGACAAGCTGCGCTACCTGCTCATCTACAGCAAGAAGCTAGGCAGTTTCGAGCAAAAAGCCCGTCTGGTGCGCAACGCCCTTGAAGAACTGCTCGAGGCCGACGACGACCTCAGCGCCATGTACCTCAGCGAAAAGGCCGCCGGCAAGACACGCGACGACGACGACCACACCGAGGTCGAGATGCTGCTCGAGTCGTACCACAAGGTTGCTGATGAAATCGTCCAAGCGGCCGAAAACCTCGTCTCATCCATTCGCAACACCGAAGAAATGTACGTCCTTGAATAACCCTTCCCTTCTTCCTTTCTCTCCCCCCTCATCTCCCTCCTACACTGTATCCCCCCACTGACCCCCTCCCAGCGTAAAAGCCATCCTCGACGCAAACCGCAACTCCCTCATGCTGCTCGACCTCAAATTCTCCATCCTCACCCTCGCCATCACAGCCGGCACCTTCGTCGCCGCCCTCTACGGCATGAACCTCAAGAACTTCATCGAGGAATCAGACCTCGGCTTCTGGGGCGTCAGCGCCTGGTGCACCGTCTTCGGCACCATTGTTGCTGTCTACGGGCTGCAGAAGCTGCGTCGTGTGCAGAGGGTTAGCATGTATGCTCATGGGCCGGGGAGTATTGTGTCGAGTGGTGGGGGTGGTGTTGGTGCTGGGCTGGGTGTGAAGGCGAGGGGTTGGGGGTTGGGGGGTTGGGGGAAGGGGGGGAAAGGGGAGGGTGGCAGTGGCGCTGCGGGTGAGAGGATCCCAAGCGTAAAAAGCGGAGAAGCACTCAAAGAGCTACTTCACAAGGAAAGACTACTAGCGAGGAAACTGGCACGCGAGGAGTCTGGAAGGTAGGTTTAATATCTACGTGGTTGTGGTTGTGGTTGCTGCTCTGAGGCTTGGCCTCGGATTGAGTCATCCTTCTCTCTCTCTCTCTCTGTATTCTTCTGTATCTTTCTACACTCCGTATACCCCTTTGGTCTCATGGTTATAAGCTCTTCTCTCCTCTTCCCTCCTTTCTCACTGTATCATCCTCATCATTCCTCGCTGTACTTTTCTTCCTCGCTGTACTTTTCTTCCACCCTGTACCATCATTCCACCCTGTATCATCCTTCCTCCCTTTTATACAGCATAGCGCGGC
This sequence comes from Stagonosporopsis cucurbitacearum, assembly GCA_016920805.1. NCBI lineage: Eukaryota > Fungi > Ascomycota > Dothideomycetes > Pleosporales > Didymellaceae > Stagonosporopsis > Stagonosporopsis cucurbitacearum. Next base: position 1,839,569 of record JAFEKD010000017.1, on the reverse strand, counting down.
GTTTCCACAGCACAGTGAAATGGGTAGATAGATCATGTTTACAACATAACTGTACAATACAATACACCATCCATCCATCCATCCACCCCCTTCCCCCTCCCAAACAGAGAACCAAAATCCCCAGCCCTAGGCACCAACCCCACGATCCTGGTCCCTCCCCTCTCCATACCCCTGTACCCGCCTCTGCCTCTCCTCCTGTCCCTCCTCTCCATCCCCCCCAGCCCCAGCCCCAGCCCCAGCCCCAGCCCTAGCGACATCCGCCTCACCGCTCACCGTCCCCGTCTTGCCCCCCACCCCACCATGCTGAATACTCTGCCCGAACCGAATCTTCTCCGCGGGCGTGATACCCACCGTGTTGGGTTCGTTGGTCTTGCCGTCTCTGGCGGCCTCGGTGGTGGTTGGTTGGGCGGTGCTGGCGCCTTGGAGGGTGGTCGCTGCGTGTTGTTAGTGTGGTGTTGAGAAAGAGAGAGAGAGAGAGAAAGAGAGAGAGAGAAAGAGAGAGAGAGAAAAAGAGAAAGGGTGTGTGTGTGGATGTGGATGTATGTGGATGTGTATGGTGTTGGGAGAGTGTGGTATTAAGAGAAGGGGTGTGTGTGTGTGTAAATAACATACCACCCAACTGTCCAGCCTCCCTTTTATGCGGCACCATATCGCTATGCTCAGCTTCGTACTGGGTTTGTTCGCCGCCTTTTTCTGTAGCCATGAGGTTCGAGGACATTTTGGGTGTGTGCGTTGGTTGAGTTGAGGTAATTGGGTAGTGATTGAGTAGTGGTTAGAGGTGTCGAGTGGGTGGGTTGAGTTGAGTTGAGTGGGTGGGTAGACACGGCAATGGCGATGGGCGGTAATAGGTGTGAGGTTGTGGCAAGGCTTGTTGTCGTGAGAAGTTTAGAGTGTGTGGATGTATGTATATGTGAATGTAGATGTGAACGTGGATGTGGATGGTATGTTTTGTAATGTGATGTGGTGTGACGAGATGTAGAGCTATGATGGAGCTCAACGCATATGACGTAGTCATTTCAACATGTCCCGTCCCGTCACCTCCCCACGCACCCCCAACGCCAAACGCCCTTGCTGCATGCAGGCCCACTCTCGACGACCCTTGCATGAATCAATGCCTGTGAAATGTGTATATGCAACTCCATCACGCTGAATCAAAGTCGATGCCCATGGAGTAGCTGCACGAGTTAGCACCAATCAACGCTCAACAATCCGAGCTTGCTTACCTCTCGTACAATCGCATGTACTTTGCGACAAAGGCCTCCAGGTGGAAGATCTGCTTGCTGCCCATCTTGCAGCGGTGCTCGTAGAATGCTGCCCACTTGATCACCTCCGGCTTGAGCGCGTCGTCCGTCTTGGGTATCAGCTTCCAGGTGAGTGTCTTGATGATTGTGGTTGAGTCGATGCAGTGCGAGAGGAGGTCGTAGAGCGAGGCGCGGACCTGCAATAATCGTTGCGGGCTGCGTTCTTCGACAATCTGTCTTGCAATCTGCTCAATAAGCGCTTCCCAGTCTGGAGGGGGGATATGTGTCTGGTCTGTGATTTTCTCGCTGGATAATGTCAGTATCATGGCAGAAGCAACCCAGTGACAGCCCTACTTTTGTGCGTGGACCGCCTCAAACATGAGCAGAGCTTTCCGCAAGTTCCGCCCACTGTCCCTTGCAATACGCTGGTTGAGTTGCGTGACCTCAGCCCACCCTTCCTTCTTCCCCACTGTCCTCAGAACCCCACAGATCTCGTCCTCTGTCGGCGCTGCAACTCTGACGAGCAGCGTCCTGCTGCGAATGGGTGCAATGATGTTGCTTGTGGAGTTTGCGAGCAGTATCAGCCGCAGATTCGGACTGTACTTCTCCATAGTCCGTCTCAGCGCCGCCTGTGCATCTCGCGTCAGATGGTCTGCCTCGTTGATCACAACGACCTTGAACCGCTGCTTCGCGCCCAAATCGACCTGCTGTGTCTGCGCGACCTCCTTCAGCAAATCCTGCACAACCACTCTGTCGTAGTTGCCGACATCAGATGGCGTGATCTCAAGGTGGTAGACGGATGCGACGATGTTGAACTCGAGCTTGCGGTTCGAGGTGGTCTGGAAGACGCGGGCGTCGATTTTGATCTTCTCGACACCCGGCCCGTACAGCTCTTTGAGAGTCGCGACAATGCGCGTCTTCTTGCCTGCGCCCGACGGTCCGTATACGAGGAGGTGGGGGAAATCGCCGCTTTGTGCCTGCAAGGGTAGGAGTCAGTAGTGTGCAGCTGCTGATTGTTGTGGTGGATTTTACAAGAGCTCTGAGGCGCTCAGAAAGTTCGGGATGATAGTTTAGAGCTTCCAAATTACGAGGCCGGTGTTTATCTACTAGAAGTGCCATTGTGTGTTGGTTGTGGTGCGTAATGATGGTGCTGCGAACTTCGACGCGTCGCGATTGCTTCGACGCGTAAAGTGCAGGCGCTCGGACCATGTGCTCCAGTCCTGTCACTCGCCATGCTTCTTCACAACTCATTCCAGGACATAACAAAACTTCAATGTAAAACTGTCTCGCGTTGATCATTTACCATACTGGCTAGCAATCTACCTATGTACAACGAACGAAGGGTATCAACTAAACAAAGGGTGTGCAGGAAAAAAAAAAAAGTCGTAACATGAACCGTTGCTTCGTCGTCCTCAAACAAGGGGAAGCACTCCTCCACACTCCTGCAACTACAGGCCGACCGGAAGAAGTATTCAAGGACAGAATAGCTCATGAGCAGGAGCCTGGTGAGGGCGGCAGAGAAGGGAAATGAAGAAAAGAGAAACTTAGTAACGGCGGAAATCGTGCCTCTCTTCGTAGCCACTGGCACCGCGACCCTTGTAGTCGTCGTAGCTCCCTCGCGAGTGTGCACCATACGAATTGTCCGTGTCGCCGGTGCCTTGCCTGTAGCGACTCTGTCTTCGGTAGTCTTCGTCCTTGCTGCGGCGACGTCCGTCATCTTGGACATTATGTAGGTTTGATGCGTAGTAGCTGGCAGGGATATCGTTGATGTTGCCATCGGAATACGTGCCATGTCCTGAGAAGCTTGGACTTCTGGCCCTACGTGCACTCGACCGTGTCGTGTGCTGATCGTATGGATCGCTTGGTGGTGGCGCCCATTGACTCTGATTCGCAGTCGATTGCGCGCGTCTGCGCTGAGGATTGGACGGAGTGCTGTCAGAATGTGCACTCGATGAGAGGTCGTCGTACACTTTACCACCACTTGGCTTTGCTGAATACGGCTTTCTTTCGCGCTCTATGGGGACGAAGCCGGTGTCTTGTTCGCCTTCGTCAGAGCTCTTCGTATCAGGCTGCCCACCGTACGGACTGCGTTCCCGTTCCAGGGTTGGGCCGGAGGCGCTGGTGTCGGTTTTGGGTGGCGGTGGTGGGAAGCTTGGAGCCTTGCGAAGTGGAGCGGCGCCTTCAGCTGACAGACTGGCGGCGCACCTTTGTTGTGCCTGCATATTCTCATTTCTTGGAAACATACGCCGAGGAAGCTCTTTGGGGAAACGCTCTTTCACGTTGTCCGCGTTGCTTATGGGCATTGCCAGCACAGCCTTTGTGATACGCTCGTATTCAATGGAGGGATAGGCCATGATCATGACAGTCATCCATTCCTGGAAGCCTTGAGGGGTCAGAGCTGGGATAAAAGGCGAGTCTGCTGCATGCTCCTGGATGAGGTGATGTTGACAGCGCATGCTCTGGTACACTCTGGACAAAGCAGGGTATGACAGATCTCCGAAGATTGCTGTGTTGCGTCAATAAGAACACACGCAGTCAAAATTGCCAATCGACTTACTCCGCCAAGGATAGATTTCATCTGACACTTTGACATCGTCGTAGAACCGCAACATTTTAGCAGGTGAAATGACAAGGCTCTTCTTCGGCTCGTAGTCTTCAATCTGCAAAGATGGTTAGATGCGCGCACTCAAGACTATTGTGAGAGCATACCAGGTGCATGGCAAGACCGCGTAGGAACTCTCCGAGACGCGGCAGGGGCTGCTCTTCCGGATCAAACAGACGCTGCCACATCTTCTCGATGGGGGTGAAATCGTCTGTTGCCATCCTGGCTGCAGGGGCTGGCCGCTCTGGTGCCCTGTCTTGTCTGGGGTTATCGACAGGCACGCTTGATGCGTAGCGAGGCGTTGGTAGGCCGTCACTGCCTCCGTCGAGGTCCGGCCCGCGGTAAGGTAGATCCTGTGCGGTTGACTGGTAAGCAGGAGTGTCTTGATAGTGAGGTGATGGCGGTGTGTACACGTTCCGAGTCGGAAAAGAAGCGCTGGTGGAGTCTGGCGATGGTGGGATGTGCTGTTGCGGGAGTACTGGTACGGGCTGGGCTGTGGTTGTGCTGGCAAGCCCACTCTGTTTGATCTCGTCCAGCACCGACTTCTTCACCTCAGCTGCTATCTGGGCGATGAGCTCGGGATCAACTGTCCTTGCTGCATCTGATTGATCGAAAGCATTGCCGATGACACTCTTGAGTGGTTGGGCAGGCTGGGGCAGTCCATCTGAAGCCGCGATGGATGAAGAGCGGGACCGTCCACGAAGGGGAACATGATGCGGTGTGTCGTGGTTGTGCGAGGATGTGTACGCTCGGGGATCACGAGGATCATAGTCACCGTAAGGTGCGTTGTGGTACCTGTCGTAGTCCATGGTAGTGTCGAGTGCTGGCAGCCAATGGGACGGCCTAGTGCGCAGTAGTAGCAATCTAGCGGTCTGTCAAACAGAATGTGGAGTGGAGCGCAAAGAGCAGGCGCTGGGGCAGGTGCGAGTGTTCCATGCAAGTTGATTTAAATGTGAGCGAGTAGTTGTCGTGAAGAGTAGGGGTGGTGTTTGCAGGAGAAGGCTGGCGCAGCTTGCGGGCGGCTGATGTGACGTCTGACTTGAGGAGGCAGGCGGTTTGCAGTGGGCGTCCAGGCAATTCACAGTTCAGCGCGCTTCCAGCAGAACGAAACAAGGACCCGAACACCTGGCTGGGCACGAGCTGCAGTTTGCATGTGCGTTGTTCTAGAGTGAGGCAGCTTGTGCACGATCATTGCTGCTTGCTGCAGGCGCGTTGTGGCATTGCGTCATGCTGGCAACAGCCAACAGGCCTGTTTCTTACACAGTGCGATCGTTGCCAGGATGGGCGTAGCTCAGTAGTTTACGACATCTAGGCTTGCCGTGCGTCGAAGCTACCTATGATAGTACCTAATTACACAGTAGAGGAGAAAAGACTCGATGAGTTGGAAACCTACTGCTGTGCTTCCAGCAGCACTGTTGTTGTGGGTCTAACGAGGCGAGCCAGGGCTTTCTGTGCGCAGCAGCCCTGATGACGGCGCAGTGCCACTTTGTTTGCAACTTTGCACGTCTCTGTTTCATGGAGGGGCTCCTTGGTGGCAGATGCTTGCACGCGTACACGCGTGGCTGCGCCCCCGGGAAAGTGAGGTTTCAGTGCGCGCAAATAGCAACCATGCTCGCAGGGTCCTTGCCCTACCTACCGTATAGGCCAACAGGAAGCCATGCGTGAGTAGATTGTCATGTACGCGTATTTTGTGACATTGGCAAAGAGCAGCCTCGTGCGGGTTTCATCAGGGGCGGAGGCTTGTTCACGGCTGGTGAAGAGGCTCTGCTACCGGCTGTCTGCAGTGTGCAGCAGTGCAACAGTGCAGATTGAGACCCGGCCTGCACGCCGACGCCACCGAGCGGGCTGACAGCTTGATGAGCGTTGAGCAGGCTGACAGCTTGATGAGGGGGTTTGTCCTAGCACGTGATGGTTCACGTGATATCTCACGTGATCTGTGATGCTGCACGGTACCTGGCACAGTGGAGATGGGGCTGAACGTGACGGTCCATAGCTAGCTGGCAAAGATAGAACCTCATGCCCAGGGGCCAACAGAAACGCGCATCGCAATTATACGTTGTTGGATGATGCTGGGGGTGCTATTGCACAGGGCCAAGGTCAATGCCCCGTGGTGGGAGCGGAGGAGGGCGAATGGGGGCGCGTGGATCAGCCTGCGAGCGTTTCACCTTGTTTCAGCAGCAGCAGTAGCGCACTCGCCCACGGCGCGCAGCGGGCCAGCGTCGACTCTTCAGCGCAACCCTCGCCTGTCCGGTCAGCGGGACCGCCGTCTTTGCTGCTGACCGTCACCTCGCCCGCCACACGCCTTTGCACCGGCTGGCGCTGCAATAAAGGCTCCAGCAACCCCACGTCAGGCCTGCCCCCCGTGCTGAAGCTGCAAGAGACGACCGCCACCGCCACCGCCAGCACCAACGCCAGCACCAGCACCAACGCCGGCACCAACGCCAAACCCAACGCCAACTGAGCCCTGCAGCTGCACCGTCGCCAGAACCGCCATCCCGAACACCACCGCCGCCTGTACATGATGTGTATATGTTGATAATCACCCACGCCCGACCGCCCGCAGCCCGTTGCACGTTCGATTCTCCTCGTCGTCACCATCTCTCTCCACACATGACATGGCCATGCTTGCCGCCAAGTCTCCCTACCCTGCTCCGACCCTCGGTGGAGGCCCCTCGCCGTCGACGACCCAGTACAACGCAGCCATGAGCAGCTACCGCGTCCACGCGCCGAATGTGCGCGCCGACCAGACCATGTTTGCCTCGCCAACCGAGTCTGACTTCTCTGAAATCTACGACGCTCCCGACGCCGTCCGGTGGGTCCCCATTCTTGGCCCTCGACACACTCCACACCACAGCGCTGACCGTGATAGAAATTGGGATGAAGACCGCGTCGCTGATTGGCTGAAAAGCATCAACTGCGTCCAGTATGTCGAGCTGTTCAGGAGTACGCCACTCGCCTACCGCCACCCGCATCATCCACATGCTGACCGCTGCAGAAAATAACATCAACGGCGAAAATCTACTCGAGATGGACCAGACACACCTGCGCGACATGGGCATCAAGAAGGTGGGCGACCGCGTCCGCATCAATTCCCAGGCCAAGCAGCTGCGAAACAAGGAGTTCAAGAAAGCTTCGCGGCGGATATCCAACAGACAGTCTCTAGCCACGCTCGACAACTCTTCCTACACTCCGCCTTCTGGCTCGCCACGGCCCATGCACTCGGCTACACGCGCAGCCCCTGTCAGCTCAAGGACCGACAAGCGCAAGTCACGACAAATCACAACCGCCGACATGAGCTACGCGTACGGCGCAATATCTACATCACGGCCCAGCTCCCCACTAGTCGACCAAGAGAATCGTGGGCTCCGAGCTCAACGCCAGGGAGCGCAAGGAGCGCTCAACAGCCCCAAGGACCCCAGTAAGATGTACGCTCGCTATGTGCCACCCCAGCGAACCACTCCCACCGAGACTCCACAAACTGCTCGTTTCAACCATGTGCGAGCAAGCCCAAGCCTGGATGCAACAAACAGCATGATTCTGCCCCAGGACAAGGCCTTCATTCGAGTCATCTATGACGGCGGGCGCACCTCGGTACTCAACATTGAAGGCTGCAAGACAGCAGAAGATGTCATGTTGAAGACGCTCAGGAAGGGGACCTTGAATGAGGCCCATATCAAGAATTACTGCTTTTACATCCTCAACAGCCCCGAGCCGGACCCAGCACTTGCTGAACGCTTGAGTGATATTGAGCTCTACAGGCTTTGCAAAGACGCCAACAGACACGAGCGGGGGCGCCTCATCCTCCGCAAGGTCCACGCGGGAGAGCCCAGCGAAGAGCAGCTCGCGGCAGCTGCAAACATCTATGCTCAGCAAAATTTCCAGCAACCCCAGACCCAGAACATCTACGTGCCAGCTACAGGCAGAAGTCAGCTCAAAATCGAAAAGCTGACTGGCGAGTCACTGGCAGCTGTCAGCTATCCTCTTTCGCCAGCATCTGCAAGGGAACGCGAACGACACATCAACTCGACGGCACAAAATCTCGAGGGCCCCGAGACGTCGATGCGATCGCCAGTGTATCATGCACGCGCTCGCAAACTCAAGCAGTTCTACGGTGCTCGCCCGCCTAGTGAACTCATCACCTCCGACCTGACATCGTACTTCCCAGACGTCCAAAAGGATGAGATTGACAAGACTGTCCGCATGTCTGTGCGGCGTTCACGTCGTCTGAGCAAGGCCGCATCCCGCCTCTCAATGGCATCAAACTTCAGCGTAGCTTCTAGTCTAAAGGACGCACCGCCCCTACCATCTATTGCCGACAGCTGGTTACAGGGTGGCAACCAAGCTCGACCGTTGAGACCCCTCTCCGTGATGAGGCTTGGCCTTCCCTCGCAACATGGCTACCGCGACTCGATGGCCTCGTCTGTGCTAGAACCACTGGATGAGGAGTCTCCATTGGAGCCCAATCGAAAGTCATACGTGTCGTTTGGCGACGGCAGTGGGTCTGATACCCTGGCTGTGACAGACCCCGATGGCAACACCACCATGCAATCTTACTTTGATGATGGTGGCAGTAGTCTTGCTGGCAGCAGCACAGACAACACCGAGAACGGCGACTCGCTCAACAAGCGCCTTTCCGAAGCCATTGCTGAAGACGGCGAAGAGTACGACGATGAGCTGGCCGAATATCTTGAACAAGATTCGTGGGAAAATGTCAAATACATGAAAGGAGCCCTCATTGGCCAGGGTTCCTTTGGCAGCGTGTACCTCGCACTGCATGCCGTGACCGGTGAGCTCATGGCTGTCAAGCAGGTCGAGCTTCCCTCTGCCGCAGGCACAGCACAGATGGATCAGAAAAAGACCAACATGGTCGAAGCCCTCAAGCACGAGATTGGCCTGCTGCGAGAGCTCAAGCACAAGAACATTGTGCAGTATCTTGGCTCCAATTCCGACGAGAGTCATCTCAACATTTTCCTCGAGTATGTCCCTGGTGGATCCGTTGCAACAATGCTGATCAACTACGGACCACTGGGCGAGTCTCTGATTCAGAACTTTGTACGTCAGATCCTGACTGGTCTTTCGTACCTGCACTCGAGAGACATCATCCACCGCGACATCAAGGGTGCCAACATCCTTGTTGATAACAAGGGCTCCGTCAAGATTTCCGATTTCGGTATCTCAAAGCGTATCGAACAATCTACCCTCGGCGGCAACAAGAAGGGTGCTCAGCGCGTCTCTCTCCAGGGATCTGTCTTCTGGATGGCGCCTGAGGTCGTCCGGCAGACAGCCTACACCCGTAAGGCTGACATCTGGTCGCTCGGCTGCCTCATCGTCGAGATGTTCTCTGGCAGCCACCCGCACCCCAGCTTGACACAGCTGCAAGCCATCTTCAAAATCGGTGGCAGCGGCGACGCAAGCCCCACGATTCCTGACAATGCTGGCGATGACGCCCGCTCCTTCTTGTCCCAGACCTTCCTCATTGACCATGAGAAGCGTCCCAGTGCCGACGAGCTGCTCGCAAGTCCCTTCATCACGAACCAGGGCGCCTAAACACTTCGCCCCACTTGTTCACATCTACACCGCACAACGATCTAAACCCCGTGCAAACATTTCTTGTCCGCATTTTTCCCTCCATCTTATCTTATTTTTTTTTAATGCCTGATGCGCATACGCAAAACGACTGTACTGTACTATACCACAACCACGCCGCAGCACCCTCAAGCCGAGGGGCACGTGCAATGGAGCTAGCGGCTTTAGCAGCAGCTCGCGGACGGGACTGGCGGGGACTGTAATGGTGTTTCTGGACTGCATTTGCATTCATCTGGCATGGGACGGAGTGTAGCTTGGCAGCTGACTTGTGGATTATATATCTCGCTATATTCAATCTGAGAACTGAGAACGAATGCAATTCGTTTATGCTTTGTGTGTCTGTCTTGTCATCCTGTGTGAGTCAGTTGCTGTGACGTCGAGGTATGCTGCACGAGGAGACATTCTTTGACGATGAACTCAACCCACATTCCGACTGTACAGAGACATCCAACAACCACTCACTCAAACAACATCCTCATCCCGACAAATCAATCACCACCCTCCCCTTCAACCTCTGCTGATCCATCTCCTCAAACACCCCCGTCAACCCCCCCATCTTCTCCACCCTAAAATGCGTCTTCACAATCCCCCTAGCCGCAAACTCCACCGCCTCAATCGCCTCCTTGCGCGTCCCAACCGCAGACCCCACAATCTGCAATGCCTTACCGACCATCACCCCCGCCGTCGCCGCGGCAATGGGCTGCATGTCGCCCTCCGGGATACCGACGCATACCACCCGGCCCCCGAACCGTAGTAGGTTTACGGACTCGTCGTATGCGCCTTGGTGAGCGGTGCAGACGACGACGGCGTGGGCGCCGTGGCCGCCGGTTACGGATTTCACGGCGTCGGAGAGCGAGGGGGTCCCGTCGACGGGGATGAAGTGCTCCGCGCCGTTGTCGAGCACGAGGTCTTTTTTCGACGAGTGGTCGATGCCGATTATACGGTGGCCGATTCCGCGGGCGCCGTATTGGACCTGTGTGTGTTAGTAGGTCGGCTTGAGCGGTAATTCACCGGCTTTCTCGGTCTGGTGCCGGTGAGGGGCAAGTAAGTGAGTAAGTGGCTGGGTCACTGTGGATACGTACAGCGAGATGGCCCAGTCCACCGCCTGCGCCCATGATGACGACGTAGTTGCCTGCCTCGGCGTTTGCCTTGCGTAGTGCAGAGTAGACTGTTACGCCTGCGCATAGGAGCGGTGCGGCGGCGGCAGAGTCCAGGCCGTCGGGGATGGGGGTTACGTAGTTTGCGGGGCCGAGGACGTATTGTTGGAATGTGCCGGGTGTGTAGTAGCCGGAGATTTTCTGGTGGGTGTGTTAGTACGTATTCTCGGTTTTTGCGGCTCTCACAGTTTCTTATGCAGCTGTAGCTGTGGCTGTAGCCATAGTTCTGACTGTAGCTGTAGTATCCCCAGCACATATCAAGGTACTACTCACCCCACTAAAGCAATTCGCATCCATACCCGCACGACACGGCTCACACGCCTCGCAAATCCCCGCCATCCACTTGATCCCCACGCGATCCCCGAGCTTCACAGCAGAATTCTCGGTTCCGGGCCCCATCTTCACAATCTTGCCTACGCCCTCGTGGCCGCCTACTTGCCCTGCTTGCGTTGGGAATGGAAGGATCTTCCATGCGTTGAGCATCACGCCCATGTCTGAGTGGCAGACGCCCGAGTGCGTGCTGGACGCGTCTTGTCAGCTATGATGTCATGTGTTGCTCTAGACGGAGTAGGTGCTGTTGGAGGAGGATGAGGGGAAGGGGCTCGTGATGGCTCTGGTGGGAGGGGGGAGAAAAGAAATGAACGTACAGGTTTATCAACACCTCTCCCGGTCCGGGCTCAGGCACATCTAATTCCTCGATCTTGGTCGATATGGTTCCTGGCTTATCGTACACAATCGCCTTGTGCTTCTTGGGAATCTGGATGTCGGCCATTGTGTCTTGGATTTCTTTTGTTCCTTGCTAATATCGAGATTCCGAGCTTCTCAGTCTCAAGATTCACGTCCTTCTCGAGAATAACAAAAATCGGTTCTTAGTCTGTCCGCTTGTTGGTCTGCTAATCCAGACTCTCACTCACACATGTAAACACGTATACACTTCGCAATCACAGTAGGTAGTTCCCAAAAGCCCTACCCACCCAACCCTATATACCCCTCCCCAGCCATCCCAGCATCCGGATCACGCCCCAGCGCTAAACCCCCCTTGGTCAGCATCCAAATGGTCCCATCGCGCATGGCGTATTGCATGCACGACGGCTATCGCAGACGTATCGGCTACTCCCAATGTGGCGGCGCTGCTGCGCTGTGAGTGGCTGCATGCGTGCTGCCTCGGTGGGCGCGGGACCAGGGGTGGTGCGTGCGTGCTGGAGCTACCCCGCAACGCGTCGACGTGGGCCCGGGACTGCGGACGCCGTGGTGGATGGGACTAGGGGGTTTGTGGGCTGTGGAGCGGGGCGAGGGGAGGAGCTGGTTGTGCTGACTCGGTGGTGGTGACTTGTGCTGCTTTGTGGGGTGGGGAGGGGGTTGTTGGTGTCATTGTTGCTGCTCAGTGTTCATGGACTTGGGATGAGTGATGATGAGAGTAGCATGTTGATTTCCCCGGTATACATGGGCAGGATGAGCATGTTAGACAAAAATTGTTCCCCAGGAGAGATATGTAAGAGTGGTGTGATGTACGCATACTGTACGTTTCAGTTCTATCTTCAGCTCTTCTGAACGTACGATGCAGGCAAGCAGTGATAGGGTAGTGGACGAACAGGGTTAGCGCGTTGAGCTTGTATTTCGTCAAAGCTTCTCCTTGTCTGGGAGCACCTTCAACATCTCAACACTCTTGCAGTACGACAAAAGGTGCTTGCAGGTAACTTGAACATGACATTCGTGAAAATAAAAGTCAGGCCATCCCAGGATTATAGAAAAGGGTACAGAAGAGGCACGCCGACGTGACCAGCACGACGCAAAATGCCATGGAAGAAACACGCCATGAAGTCTCCTACAACCATACTGGAGAGGTTTATACCAGACAATCCGCTCATGCAACAAGCGCAACGGCGATCTTCTCGACTTTGGCGGCCAGATCAGCAGTCCTCTTCTCCATCTCACGCTTCGCATTCCTCGCCTTGATCTTCGCCTGCGCGCCCTTAACCTGCTGCACCAAGAACTTCACGCCCTCATCCGCGCGCGATCCATAGGTGAGGTGTGCCGGCAGCACAAGCAACTGGCCCCGACAAACCGCATCGCCGGGCTGGCAAATGATCTTGACCTTGTCGGCTGGGAAATTGGGGATCTGGTCGTTGTCCTGCTGCTTCTGTGTGTCGCCATACAGCACCACGCCGGCGATCTGGTCCTGCACCCCAGCGTCCAGCTCTTCGATTGCGCGGTGATTGACGGCCGCGCCCTGCGAGTAGCCGCCCGTCACGATCACTGAGTCCGGGCACTGTTGCGCCATGGACGTGATGGTGTCCTGCATGAGGCGCTTGGAAGCCGCGTCCGTGCCGCCGCGGATGGCATTCGTACCGAGTGAGGCGGCGTAGTCGATGCCCTCGGTTGCCACAGCGTCGGCGCCGAACTCTCGTTTGAGGCCGTTGGAGGTTGGAGGACCTACCACGGTGCCCTGTGTTGGTTAGCACACTGTGCGAGAGACCCCGATTAGGCTTGTGAGCGACGTACCATGTTGCCAATCTCGGTGGATCCGCGGGCCCACGCGAAGAGAATGTCTTTGCATCCGCCCTGAGAGAATTCTTTGGACGTGCTGCCGGTCCGGCCGCCCCCAAACTGGCGAGTCTCGATGGGTCCTGCAGTAGCAAGGCCGGCAAGAGCAGCAACAATAATCGAAGACTGGAAGTGCATGATGAATTATGGATATGGCAGGTGTTTGAAGTGCGTGTAAATCGGTATAAGTGTATTCAAAGAGTCGAGTGAATGAATGAGGAAGAGAAAGCGAGGGTGTCCGGACCTGCGAAGGGAAGATGTCTGAAGAGCGAAGCGGTGCTGATGGTGGATACATGCCGTCCCCGGAGCCCTCTTTAAAGACACAACGTTCTGAAAATGGACTCGGCGGCGTTGGACTTGCAGAAAAAGCAATGGCATGACCCGCGATACTGCCAAGTGCACAAAACGGCCTTTTCATTTACTAATCTACAAGTCATGGAGAATGCCGAACCCATCGAACCTCAGGTACCGAGGATGCCATCGAGGAATGCGAATGCTGATTGGTGTTTAGACACACTTTTTGTGCTTTGTTCATGCAAATGCAAGACAGTGGCTGTGATGCTGACTGGACTTGCTCTGGAATCCTAGTACATTGTGCTTGAGTAAGGTTAAGCTTTGCCGCAAGTAGATGTGCACATGAGCAGTTCGAGACCCACGGGGTGCACTGCCACTTTCTCGATGACCCTGCCGCCAGAGCGACACCCCGGGCAACTCAGATCTTGCGAAGTCGATGTCCAAAACAGGGCAACGTGGCTCAATTTGGAACGGTATCTGGCTTGACATGCAGGGGTATTGTACTTTTAGAGCAACAAAGTAACCACATATCCCTCAAACCCCGGCCGTTAAAAGAGGCCATCATTGGCCGCAGACACAAAAGCAAAAATGACATCGTTTTGACATGGGCCCAACACCCCAACGGTCGTCTCAGGGGTATGTTGTGCATAGTCGACATCTGTCACATTGCAGCCAAGACCAAGCCACTGCACCCAGTCTTCCTCCACGACATGCGACACCACTCCGCTTTTCACGCTCTCAGAGTCAACACAAGCTTTCTTTGATAGCTGAATAGTGTATTTCAAGACGTTGGCTCGCTGAACGGCTGCCTCGGCAGTTGACCGCTCGGCTGTTTCAAAGACCTCGTATAGCGCAAAAAGCAATCCTCCGCAACGCATCCAAAACATGGCTCGAAGGAGCGCCGAGGGTTCATCGCTGCTTTTTGCATCAGCGTGAGGGACTTGCTTTTTGCTGTTGGCGTTGGACGTTACAGATGATTGACAAGCCGGTAGAGCGGCACATGTAATGCTGATTTGTCGTTGATGCACACATGAATCTGGAATTTTCTTATGCACGGCTATTGTTGTTTGTCGATTTGATGTGTAAACGAGAATTCTAATCAGTTGTCCTCTCCTCACCACGGTAGTTCCTTTCCACTTCTGTGGAAGAACTTCCCAGTACTCTCCAATCCCTTACTCATCAACACCCTCCACAAATCGCTTGCTGCAACACCAGACTCGATTGCGCCTTTAACATCCTCATTTCCCCCATCTTTCCACTTTTGATCGAGGTTCGTCTTGACGATCCCGGGATGTAACAAAACCACCAGGGTGTTCCGATCCTTCAGATCGACAGCAAGGTTCTTGAAGAGCATGTTCACCGCGGTCTTGGAGAATCGGTACGAGCACATGCCGCCAGTGGACTTATCAGCGATGGATTCAACACGCGGGGATACCACAGCAGTTCTAGGGCGCTGTGTACTGTCGACGTTTGGCGTGAGTGCTTGAGTCAGGAGAAGAGGTCCAAACGTATTGACCGCGAATGTCCTCTGGAGATTGGTGAGCGTGATCTTGTCCAGGGCGTCTGAGTCATGGGGAAATATGACGCCGGCAACGTCCATTAGTAAGTCAATTGGCCGGTCGCCAATCTTGGTTTTGAAGGCTTCGATGTCGTTCTGTAACGAGACATCGAGTCCGGATGTTTCACAACTTAGTTCTGTGATGGGTGCGCCGATTTGAATGTCTGCCGCTATGACATCGTAGCCCTGGGATTGTTGGGTATGTCTATCTGGTGACAGTATCTTGTAGTCTGTGTTCACCTTTTTCACCAATATTCTTGCCAGAGCATTCCTAATACCGGAGTCGGTGACTGTGATAACCGCTGTTGGCATTGAGTCAGTGCACATCAAGTAGATGGTGAGTAGAGCCGACGTTTAAGGGTATGGATATTCCTTTGCGCTGTAAAAGAGGCTATCCAACTACTATACATGAAGACTTCAAGAGGCTCAGACATGAAGTTGATGACATCCTTTTCGTCATGCTCCAAATTGATGCAGGGCAGTACAGATCGCCTAGAGCATAGATGCATTGAACTTTTGAACGATGTACTAATCTCGGGAACATGGCACAAAAGATGGAAGCAATGACCTGTGGGAGCCGTCAAGAAAGAAGGAGGATCCAACGATAGCGGACCAATAGCCAGACCACAAAGAGCATAGCACAATCTGGAACTTGAGGACTTGCGCCAGACGAGAACTCCATCAGTCTCCACACTAAAGAGTGCGGGTATGAACAGAGATGTAATACCATGTTGGGTCCTCTTGGGCGTCCGCTGCATTGCTTGTGTTCTCAGTCGTCTCCGACACCAGTGTCGCCGCAGCAGCCTCACTATCATGCAATCATCATTTCGTCTTGTTGCTCGACTGCTTCCGGTGCATCGTGGAAAATGTCTTCCTGGGCTCTTCCGAGATTCCTGAGGGATTGGCTACTCTGTCCGTCCCGTCCTGAGGCTGAGGAAGAGGCTCTGCGTATTGTGCTGACTCATCTGGCATCCAATGCTTCACTTCAAAGTGGCGACGCATCTCTTTCGGCTTATTACGGACGTCTTTTCCACAAAGCCAGCAATATCTTCCTCGGGTATGGCGCAAGAATGTGTCCCACGTTGCAATCATCTGCTCAGCTTCGGCTGGCTTCAGAATGCTGGCCACGGCATGTTTGATCCCATCCCAGATGCGCAACAAGGAATGCAAAGGCCCCTCTGTTGCATAGGGATACCTGCACTTCCTTAGATCGGTTTCCTCATAGCGCCCTTGTAAGATGGCGGAGAGATGTGAGAGGATTGCAGTCGCAAAAGCTCTCTTCTTGTTCTCACCATCAGCCTCGGTTTTGAACCATGCAAGCAGCAATGGGAGTTTTTCCAGCATATTTGCGAGTTGGCTTGCTGTCACAACAGAGTATGTGCCAAGGACTGAGGTTGTCAATGACAAACACAGAATCGGACAGAATGGCGGTATACGAAGAGCCTCACCGGTCGACTGCACAAGGCACACACCGCCTTGGAGCTGACTGTAAGCGTCCACCTTCGTGCCGTCAGTTCCTTCTGGGAACGAATAGTAGTAATTCTTGAGCATGTCGAGGTTGTGTGGCGTAGGCGGCCAGACGATCCACGCGACGGAGCCTGACAACAGACTTGTGAACGTGTTTCCTTCATTGCTGTGCTGTAGCGCAACGAGGGTTCCGGCCGGCAAAATAATAGCCATCATCATGGACTCACGCAAGACGTTGTCGTACTCAATCTTGGAATCGCTGCAAGTATCGTCCAAAGATGGACTGTGGAAGCCTAGGATGGACCCACCGATCGTTTGATCGCCGTTTGTCAGGCTTGTAAGAAGCTCCAGTCTTTGGTCATATTCGTCAGTCTTAGCGTCTTTAGTAAAATGCTGGATGTTAGTGTCGATGTGTCTCTCGGACTGTCGCGCAGCCTGCAAATCTTTGATGAGGAGACTTTGCAGCTCTTCAAGAGGCGGCACCTTGCTGGCGTGAAAGGGTGAGATTTTCTTGCCCAGATTTGGAAAATCGCTTTCATTTTGACCAAACGCAAGTCGTACTGCTGGCTTGCATGAAAATGGTGAGTTTGCGCCGCTATCTATTAGCGATATGAACAGAGGTGTATGCTGAGATGGTGCCTTGTTTAGCGCCTTGCGCACTTTAACAAGGGTCGTTATGCTGTCAGGTGTCATGCTGCTGAACGGTCCACATCAAGTTGATTTGGTGCAGGCGGTCCAGGGCGTTGTCAAGTTTTTAAAGTACAGAGTCAGGGAAGTGGGTAAAAAGACAAACGCTACGAGCGGTGACTTTGCGCTGGCTAATGGAAACATGGTGGACCGTGCGAGGTGAAACGTTGTAAGTGAAAGTCCGTATCTGGCAAGAAAGTGTGTCGGTACTCTCTTTCAGTGCGTGCCCGTACATAGTCCATATTTCGAAAGTTTCAGCGACCCTCTTGATGGCATGTCGACAGGTCAACGCATCAGAACTGATAATCAGCGTCCAATTTCATCGCCTCACCAGCAAGTTAGGCAGACTTATGGAGCCTTGAGCTGAAGAGAGGCCTGAAAAAGCTTCCGTGTGGGTTCCAGGGTGCAAGCCATGCGGAGTTTATCAGGTAGAAGCTGGCGGTACGGTTGCATGCTTGAGTTGACGTGCTCATGTTCAAGTCTCAGCCCGAGCTTCTCTGCACATAGCCTGTCGATACCTAGGACTTTTAAAAGCTACGATGAAATGGTACAGCGATCAGTGAAACCTAAACAACGTTCTTTATTCTTCTCTCGCTGTTTGCCAACTCAAGTCAACGACCTATTTCCGGGCTAAAGTTAGGCTGTTCTGTCATAGTTTCCTCAAAATACTCACATTCCCTTTAATTATTGAACATACCGCCTCTGATGATGTGAGTATCGGCTTTATCGATGGGCCCTTTAAAAATCTCCTGCATGGCAATCGCACTGTGATTGTGTAAGGGCAGACATCAAACCTTTCTGTCAGCACATCTGTGACCACCTCCGCTTTGGCTTCAGCAAATATACTGCCGACTCGTTATTGCAGGGAGATGGACTCCGTGGACGTAGACTTGAAAAGGTGTAGTCGGTGTCGTGCTTCCCTTGCAGCACTGGATCTCATTGCCCAATCGCGCAACGCCCGATTTTTCGCTTAGCTTCGGCTGCCATCCCGACAGTCTTCACCAGCGGAGAGTGCTGCGCGACGGAATTGACATTAGAGTCGCCGCGACATCAGCAGATACGCCCTACATTTCACACACGTTTTCCGCTTGAAGCCATGAAGACCGGCGGGCAAGCGTCAGATAACAACGTCGAGAAAGCGCGATTCGTTCTCCTTTACCTGATTGGGATACCTCTCCCCACAAGATGAAAGAGCCCCGCGCTGTTAGCGCCGCCGCAACCACGACGTCTGGCCGAGAACGGGCTAGAGTGTTATCAATCTTGATCAAAATGAGAGACTATAAAGATAGATGGGGGGAGGAGCATTGAGCGAGTGCTGTCATCACGCTTCCATTTTCTGGCCTCATAGCATCGAGAAGTCAACACAATGGCGTCACCAAAACCGTCTTATCTCATCGTGGGAGCAGGTGTCTTCGGAGTTTCTACCGCCTATCATCTTATCAAGAAATACCCTGATCGTCAGATCACTATCCTGGATCAGGACGCGTACGATGCAGACAACCGTGTAGCTGCGTCTTGGGATTGGAACAAGGTCGTGCGCGCCGACTACGACGATATTATCTACACGGAGCTTGCTTTGGAAGCCCAGGATGTATTCAACTCAGATCCCCTCTGGAAACCATATTTCCACCAAACTGGTATCTTCTGGGTGTGCCGCTCAGACTACGCCCAGGATGTCATCAACAACTACAAGAAGCTCGGCCGCGCAGCTGATCTGCAAGCTATCTCTGTTGAGGAGGCCAAGAAACTGTTCGGTGGCCTCTTTGAAGATGCAAATTACGATGGTGCGAAGGAGGTTCTCGTCAACAGGACGAGTGGCTGGTCAGAGGCTGGCAACGCGCTGAGAGCAGTCACCAAATGGTCACTAGAGAAGGGTGTAAAGTATGTAGTCGGCAAAGCCAACAGCCTAGAGATCGACAACAATCGCACATGCACAGGTGTTACGACAGAAGACGGCAAGACGTTGTCGGCAACCAACGTCATCCTTTCGACCGGAGCCTATACCGCTAGACTGCTCGAGCAGGCCGCGAAGAAGACCGGAAACGCCAACCTCCGTGCTGAGCATAGAATCGTTGCTGGTGGTATTACCACGGGTATGACAACTCTCGATGAGAAGTCTTACGAACGATTCAAAGATATGCCCGTCGGTGTCCAGGGTTATAATGCTCAGTATGGGCCTTTTATCGGCAGCTTGCCTCCCACGAAGGACCGGGAGCTCAAGTGGTGGGGAGAGAAGATCTTTAAGAATACACACGAAGTTCTGCCGGGAAGCTTTATATCTGCACCGCCATCTGGGAAGGATTACAACCAATGGGATGTCCCTGGGCCGTTGAAATTGGACATTGATCACGCCAACCATGTTTTCTATGGCAAGAACGGCGTGAGCTGGAAAATGGACAAACATCGCATTTGCTGGTAAGTTTTTGTGATTCATCCACCACCTTGCGACCGCTAACAAAGCATTCAGGGATGCATTCACAACAAGCTCTGACTTCATCATTTCGCCACACGCCGCCGCAAAGGGATTATTTGTCGCAACATGTGGATCATTCCACGGCTACAAGTTCTTCCCTGTACTAGGAAAGTACGTTGTTCAGATGCTGGAGGACGGTCTTAGGCCAGACTTGAAGGAAAAATGGGCCTGGGATCGTGAGAGACCCTCCCCATCTCTTAACCCCGACTGGCCAAGGTTTGAGATGAAGGACCTGCTGGACCAATGGCCGAGGGCAAAGTTGTAAGGAAGAATTTCTCGGTTGGAGAGTTGTGTCTTTGCATTTTAGCACTGGTTGCGCGGCGTTCTGCATAACATGAGCGAGTACAGACGCCTATAAAGTATCACTCTACGGGTGATTTCCAAGAAATGCCAGGTTCATTCATTATTTCTATCTCTTAGTCCCACATTTTGACCTTCAGATGTACAATCGTTGCTTGATTTATCCATAGGTGAGCAGCCCCAGACACTACCTCTGATCATGCACAATCTGCTCGTCTTCCTCGTCATTCACTGCTGGTCTCCGCTTAACCACAACCCATTCCGTCTTGTGCAGAGTAAATAGAGCCCAAATCTTTACAATACTGCAAAGCCAACCAAACAGCAAGTATGGAACAAACCATATCAAGTCTTTCGGATACTTGGCAAAATGAGGCCAAATCTTGTTGAGCTTCAAAGTCATAATCCAGAGCGCAAGCGCTACAGCCTGTATATGGAAGACCTCCATCGTTTCAGTTTGTTCACAGTTTTTATATAGCAGCCAGAACATGAGCAACTCATGCAACATACTCATTCTGAGCATCCACAACAAAAGGGTAACAGCAGTGAATGGGTGCTGGCGCCATACCTTGACATGCATAAGCTCTCGTGAGTTACTGCGCCAAGTCGTCCTTGTCCATCGTAGAACCTGGCTCGCAAACCGGTTGCTCTCCCCATTCTCTGTTACCAGCGTGGTCTCAGGGCATGACTGAATCTTCATTTTCCGCCCATGCTCGATTAGCCAGCGTGTGTGGAACTTATCATCGTCTGCATCTAGCGGTCCTCGCTTTCCGAAGAATGGCAACCAGCAGTACTCATTCAAATATTCGTATTGGAACCGCTTGTTGGCATAGATTGAAGTGCGAAACAGTCCAAATCGGCCAGTCAGAGTGGATAGACCGCCGTCGATGGCGTTGCAGGCGCGGTACTCGTGGTTTCGACGAGTGAGGTAAGTCATTCCCAAGAAGTTGTGGAATGCTTCTGTGATGGATTGGTGGTGGTGGTGACGCGCTTCTATCAGTGGCATCACAGCCCCCATACGCGGGTCTTCAAAAGGGGCAAGCATGATTGGTGCGAACAGGCTGGAGACTGGCCAGATCGACTTGTCATCTTGAAGGACGACGAATGGAGTTTGTACATGTGGTATAGCAAGTGCGGTCTTTTGGCGGCGGCCTTTGTGGGCGCAGTGCAGGAGCTGGACTCGTGGATGAGGCACGGTTTGTTTAAATGTGGTGCACTCATCCTTGAATTCTGCCCCGTGACTGACGATAATAAGCTTAGCAATGGGGTGAAGAAGAATGGATTCGGCGACTTTGAACAGCAGCTTTGTCTCGAGGTTCATCGTAGAAATTATAACCGTTACGTTAGAGGCGTCATAAGTAGGCTTGTAAGCAAACGAAGTCGGTTTGTATATAACGTTGCCATAAATGTTGGATATGACACGAATGTATCGCAGCCAAAACACTGCTATAAAAGCCCAGAGGTAATCGTTGATCTTGATTCCTGGCGAGGATGCTAGAGAAGAAGTAGCGCCCATCTTATAATAAGGGTGCTAATCTGTTGAAGTCATGCGTTTTTCTGTGCGAACACAAATATTTGTGCGAGCTTGTTCAGCAACCAAAGATCAGGGACACTGGCTCTCAGGGCTTTTCATAGTAGCAAGCGGTTTTCAAGCAGAGGAAACGCCGCTATCCTTCCTGGTCCTTCTGAGTGCCCTGTGAAGACGAGGTGAAGAGTCAACAACACCAACAACATCATCAAAATTGAAGACAGGAAGCGTTTGTCGAAGTCATTTTGGCTTTGCCCAAATTTTCTAGAGGCAAAGGAGGTGTGCAAACATAGAAACATGGCAGAAGCTGCGATTTTGACCGTCAGTAAAAGGATGTCTTAGCCGGAGAAAAGGTGCAAGCCACTATGAAGACGTAGTCAGGGCGCTTCATCAGTGCCCATCCTCCCTGAGCCTCAGCCTCAGCGTGCAGACATGGACTCGTTCAGCTTCCTTCACCAACGAGCATCACACAAAACTGAGACTGTAGTAACCAGAAGATTCACGTGCCCTGGAAATTGAAAGTTGATCGTAGACCCTGTGCCGTTGTCTCGCGTGGCACTTCTCCTATGACAAGAGGCTGGTGTGAAAGTTTTTCGTCAATGGTAACATCAATTACGAAACATCCATTTGACAGCGTTAGAACTCGAATTTTTGCATTTTGAAGATATGCTATATCCACTAGTTTTCGATATCTGCTCCGAACCTTAGTCTGTTCTGCGAGATGCAATAGTGCATTGGCAAGCGTGTTCGCTGTCGTAGCGGTAAAAAGCATCATGACAATTTCTGGAAATTCCCTTGGGAGAAGCTTCGAACATGACCGCACTTCGTGTATGTTTTGAGCCGGTGTAGCAGGTATGTTGTTCAGCCCCAAAGATTTCAGAAAGCGGGATAATATCACCTGCCTCGTACTTACCGTTCCAGCCCCAAGCCTAATCCCAAATGAAGCATTCATAGGGCTTTTCGGGTTCTCTTAATCAATGAGTAAATCCACGCATACGTGATACATACGTGATCGATCTCGAACTGCATTTCGTAGCGATGCGAAGATTTAACGGCCGTGGAACAGGTGGCATAGTACCAAGAAGCCAGATGAGACGATATATAGCATCGATCGAACACGGTTTCACTGATACTGCTGATAAGATATAGGCTAAGCCCTGCGAAGAGGTCCGTGCCGGTGGTGGAGTCGTACGAGGTCATCGTGATGATCATTGCACTGTGTGTACGCAGGATAGTTGGCCAGTCTGCAGTGTAAAGCCAATCGTGTGCCTTTAGACATAGGTCGAAGAGTTTATCGTCAGCTTAGAGTAGACATCAGAGAGCCCGTCCGAAGTTTATTACCCGCATGACAGGATAACGCTGTCACAGGCGGGAAGTAGCCGATTTCACGCATGCGGATGCGCCGTGTAGGTGAAAGATGCGTGGGGAGACGCGTGTGCGCGTAGGGCGGTTGTGGGGACACCAATGACATCATCCAACAGCAACGAATTCAACAGCGAAGATGGACGAACACCTTTACATCTTTGACCTCGCATAAAGTCGAGCAGATTTTCGCTGCCAAAAACGTCAGATGCCGCATTTGATGCTATAGCGTTTCGAAACTTAAGAGCTTTGACGGCTTGTCGCGTTGTTTCATCCAAATTGCCCCTCGATATCTACAGTCGCTCATCAACAGCTTTGCACAGAGAGATTCACAGTGTCACACAGAGGCTTTCCAAAAAATATGCCTATACATAGCTACTACTTCGTCGCTGGTACTGCTGTCTTCAAATCTTCTACCAGCAACCTGTCAAGAGTACCTATGCCCGGACTGCCTGGCCAGCTTCCGTGCTCCTTCGCCCCACATGATCGCCGCCTCCGTCCATCTGGCCCTTCCGTCAATGCGACCCTTTAGCCATCATATTCAGCTTCTCAGGGGTCGTGCCACCGCTGTGAAGAGGTCAAGTGACCTCGAGTCTTCGAATAAAGAATGAAAATGACCGTCTGCGTCTGAAAGTGTATACACGATGATGAGCCACCGGGAATCATATGTACCCCAGAACGCCACATCCTACGTTCCTTCGAAACGGACATGGGTATCGGCAATTACCCCTGGGTGATTAACATCAGAGGGCTATAATTTAATTACGGAGCCGGGCCAAAGGACGTACGAGCTCCTGGTAAAGCATAATTGTCTGCTGTACTACGCGAAATAATTAAGGATTTGTTTGAGTCTCCTCAATTCTGCCTAAAGAGCGGCTCATCGCCTCAGTCCGAATCTCTACAAATTCCTGAGCAGCCGCTGCCCAGACACCATCAACGAAGCATCGAATCAAGCATAAACCAAGAATACAAAGTCAACATGAAGTTCACCGCTGCTGCCGCTTTCACCGTCCTTGGCCTTGCCGCAGCCAATCCTGTCGAACTCGCCGAGAGGCAAAGCTGTCCTAAGGTCTATGTGTTCGGAGCTCGTGAGACTACTGTTCCTCAAAGCAATGCCTATGGAACAGCTGGTGGTCTTGTAAACCAAGTCAAGTCTGCATTCCCAGGCGCTGGCTCCGAAGCCATCGTTTACCCGGCCTGCGGTGGACAAGCATCTTGCGGTGGTATCAGCTACGACAACTCTGCTACTCAAGGGACTGCTGCTGTTGTCAAGGCCGTCACAGCCTACAACCAGAAGTGCCCCAGCACTCAGATCGTCCTCATCGGCTACTCTCAGGTAAGCAGCCTCACGATGCTTCTCGGCCCTTTGCTAAACAGGTTCAGGGTGGTCAAATCATGGACAACGCCCTCTGCGGTGGTGCCGGAGCTACACTCACAGGTAACGCTCTAAAGGCCGTTAAGGCCGCCATCTTTATGGGCGACCCACACAACCGCGCCGGCCTCCCTTACAACGTCGGCACATGCACAACTCAGGGCGTAAGTGCATATATGATAAAGTCGCTGCAAATTGAGACAGAAACTAATAGCGCCTGTTCAGTTTGCTGCTCGTCCCGCTGGCTTCCAGTGCTCTCCTGCCAACACAAGCATCATCAAATCGTACTGCGATGCCGCGGACCCATACTGCTGCACCGGCAACGATGCCAACACTCACCAGCAGTACGTCAACAAGTACGGATCTCAGGCCCTGGCCTTCATCAAGACAAAGGTCACCGCATAAACGGCACGAAGTGGGTCCGTTTGCAGTGGAGAAGCCTCAATTTTCGTTGTACATATCAAAAATTGAATCATACCTACCAAACGCAACTCTTGAAAGCTCTTTGGGGCTCTCAAGCCTGAAACGTATTGATCAAGCCTCATTCACATATGTCTATACATATTACAATCTTACGATGAGTCATCAATTCACCATAAGATGGTGGTATGGGTAAGTGTTCAATCACACCAACTGCCTCTCAAGCAGTGACTAACAATCCACCAGTCTAGTGGTATGACGTCGCGTTGTGGCTGGCGAACACCTAGTGTTCCGATCCAGATCCGCGCCAGCCCGTGTTCGATTCACGGTACCGCCAAAATTGCGTCCTTTTTTTGCCATTGGTGTGGACCGCTATTGCTGATGATGGTGGTGCTAAATTTTTTGCTTTGGTGGGGATGAACTGCCTAGTGGGTATTTAGCGCGAGGTTTGGCTGTTGCCATTTCTTCGACTGCGAAAGACACGTCGGAGATGGTAGCGCACATGCTGTAGCGTATTTGTATGTGAACAGTTTCTATGCTGGTTGTTCAGATCTCAGGACTGGTGCGTAACCAGGTGTATAATGTTTCGTCCGCACAGTATGATTTAGGAGTGCAAAACCAATTCTTGACCATCTGTTCGAACTTGTCACTCATCCAAGATTACGACCGGTATTGTCTAAGTTGATGTAGATATCAGTCTAGTGTGCGAACCTGAAGTCCAGACGCTTATTTCCCTTATCCATTGTGGTCTCCAGGTACGTCTCCTTGTCCTCCTTCGACATGCTACTCCAAACCGCCTCTCTCTTCTTGTTGACCACGGTATAGAAAATCTTCGCTCCAATAAACAGCGCAAAATTGTACGCACAGATAGCAATGAGCACCTTGTTTCCTCTCCTATAGAGTGGTTTGTCGTCTTCGCGGTAGATGTTCTGGCTGATAATACTGCTAGCCTGGACCGTCATGTTGTATAGGGCAGATGCGACGGTGCGGGTACGCACAGTACCTGCGTTACGCGAGGTGATAGCGACGAGAATTGCGTGCACATACGGATGGCCGACTATTAGGATAGCGAGCACCCAGCGTGCCCAAGGTGAGGTATTGGGGGATATGGTCTCTAGTGCGATCAGAAGTGGGAGCACCCAGATCTGCGATACAAGGCCCACGAGGAAGCGGTCATTGACCCTCTCAGACACCCAGGTCCAGAAGAGGAGTTGAATGATGAATATTACATAAGCCGGAATCTTTCTCTCGTTAGCGGTTGCGAGAAAGTGCTGAGAAGCTTTTTCTTACAGTGAGCAAGTTAGTTTCGAAAGTTCCGAAACCCAGCGATCGTAGCTGAAGAGTAAGATATGATGAGACAGGATTTACGGGAATGGTCCACGAAAGTCCTATCAGGTAGATTGGCCACATGTGGTAGTCCTTTAGGCACTCCCACAGCATAGGTAAAGACAGGCCTTGGCGATTGTGCATATCTCCCTTAGATGGATCATCTCGGAGGATTCGATTCACCATAATCTTTTCTTCTTGTTCATTAAACCAACCCTTCTCGCCGCGGAACGGGTTGATTTTGCTTGTTGTCGCAGATTGTGTTGGAGAAGGTGGTAAGTAGAACCAAGCAGCGATACCAATCAAGCCTGTAAGCATTCCTTCAAGGGCGAACAACTGTACTAGGTCAGCCGATGTTCAAAGCGTTACCGAGGAAAGAAAGACTCACCCATCTCCATCCTTCCATCCCATTGCGACCTCCAAGACGCAGGATGCCGAATGCGAGGAAGGCAGAGATGATTTGGGTAGACTGATATGATACCCAAAACCAACTGAGACGAGCTGGAAGCTCAAAGCCGGTGTAAAAGTAGCTGAGATACAAGATGTTGTCCGGAATGAAACCTCCTTCAATAAGACCAAGGAGGGCGCGGCATGCATAAAAGGAACTCTTTCCGGTAAGGAAAGCCTGCATACTGGCAACAAGGCTCCATGATACCATCTGGATGGGAATCCAGTTGTCGGGACTGCCGGTTCATCGTCAGTACTGTAGCCTGAGCAGTAAGGGTTCAGAGATACTTACCCTATCTTTTTAGAGATAAGCTGACTGGGAAGCTCGGCACAGAGGAAGCATAAGAAGAAAATCGTCTGACCATAGTTGTACTCATTGGTGTTCATGCCAAGGTCATCAAGAAGGTTATCTGATAGCGCCTGGCTGATGTTGCCTCTGTCTGATATCGTCTTAGAATTGCCTCCAACATATACTACGTCCCAATCTTACCGAGTTGAAGAGCGAAGAACATAAGGCACACGAAGATGCAAATACGCTTGTCGATCTGATGTGAGTGAGTTCATGCATCTTGATGAGGTACCCTGCAATCGTACCTTCCGAACGACCTTTCGCTCTTCTTCCGGCTCCCACTCAAAGTCAGGGTCATAGCGATGTAAGCCTTCGTATGTATCGACTGGTCGATAGTGGTTTGTCTTCAACCCGCTGGCAGCCCAGGTGGTCCCTCGCTTATCTGTACCAACATTGGCAAGGCTTGCCTGGCTGGAGCTGGCACTCGAGGGTGTGTCTGTCTCCAGCTTGCCGGCGACGTCGAGTCCCCTAATCTTGTCCGGCGCAGTCATCACGTTATCAACGAGGTTTCTTGGAAGGTCTTGGGACGGACTGGGCGAGGAGTCGACTAATGTATATATGGGATCCGAACGCCCCCGTTTCGACAACAGCGATAAGAAAATTTGCTTCATCATGGTTGAGGTACGTAGTCGAAATGGCAATCGAACATCATACCGTACATCTCTAGTGCTATGGAGAAGATGAGAACGGTCCGCAATTGGGCATGGTCCCACGGCTTGTGCTCGTGGTAGCGTTCCTCGGGGATAAGTTGGGTGGCACTGTTGCACGAAGCGGCGGCCTGGGACATCATTCTTCGACGCCAGCCTTAAGACCAGACGAAGTTGGGAAAAATCAACCTATTAGAAGGCGGACAATGGAGCCATCTGTTGCGAGCCACATATTGCGCCACAGGTCCAGCTTCTCTGATTCGCGCTCGGTAAGGTACCGATGTCGTTGATAGTGGAGTAATGAAGCAGTCTTGAGAAGCACGCAACGTTTGGGTTTTATGTCGCACTGTGCAGCAGAGCGCAGATGACGATTGATTCGTCGTGTTGGTGTTTGATGGGGCATTGCGTGATTGGTCGAGTATGTAGCGACATCGACCACGAGCATTGGAAATGCGATGGCACCATAGCACAGGCATGGTAGTTAGGTGTCCTGGAGTAGATGCGATCGCGTACTATCAACTACGGTAGAAAGCGCGTGGGCGTCGCGCAAAGCCATGTGGACCATCCCCATTTGGCTTCGTGATGCTAAGATCTGAGAAATGGAGTGATACCGTGCAGATTGATGCCATCGACAGCCTTTCTAATTCGGCCGGCTTTACTACGGATTCGGTGTCTTGCGGTGTTCATAGAGGGGTAGCTTTTTCACCATCGTCTCACACAGGCTGAAGGTGTCGCCACAAGGCAGGCGAGGCGGGGTCGTGCAACATGATGGTATTTCCGGAGCTGCGCCCGCGCCATGCCAGTGACGCCCAAAGGTTCGGTTGAGAGCACCCCATATGTTGTATAAGAGACCTGTTCCATCTTGAAAGGATTTCTCGAATTTCGATTTGAACCTCGAAAGATCGCTCTATCGAAATCGACCACGATGGCCCCCGCACTCGTTGATACCGTGGTTCACGAACAGTCATCGACCAATTTCAAGTCGCAGGCTGGTCAGTATAAAGAAGCTGCATTCGGTGGGCCCAAGCTATATAAGAAGGAACTTGAGCTGAGAGGTACGGGGGAGCATGCACCGGCAAGGTACCCTAACTACCTGCCTGTCTGGGATTTCGAGAAAAAGTATCCTCCACTGGAGCCCTTCCAACACTACGAGCATGGCAAAGATGCTGATGTATCATTTTCGAGCCTTCTAAAAGATGCCAAAGTTGCAGATCTGACTGCAAACATTGGTGCCGAGGTTCACGGCGTTCAGCTCAGCAAGCTTACAGCCGCCGGGAAAGACGAACTCGCGCTCTTCGTCGCTCAAAAGAAAGTCGTAGCTTTCCGCGATCAAGACTTTGCGGACCTGCCAATCAAAGATGCATTGGACTTTGGTGGCTACTTCGGTCGGCACCACATCCATCCAACATCAGGTGCTCCCGAAGGCCACCCTGAGGTTCACCTTGTCCACCGAGGCGCGGACGATACCACCGCCCGTGACTTCTTTGAGGAGCGAACAAATTCGATTACATGGCATTCAGATGTGACATACGAGAAGCAGCCCCCAGGCACGACGTTCCTGTACTTGTTGGACGGACCGGCAGCAGGAGGTGACACGCTTTTTGCCAACCAGGCAGCAGCATACCAGAGGCTTTCGCCTGAATTCAGGAAACGACTCCAGGGATTGAAGGTGGTCCATTCAGGTAGGTCATGGCGTCATTGTTTAGGTGAATGCTCACTGACTATCATGCAGCTGTCGAGCAGGCTGACAACAGCCGAAACCGGGGAGGCGTTGTCCGCCGTGAACCAGTCTCTTCGATCCATCCATTGGTAAGGACCCATCCTGCCACTGGTGAGAAGGCAATATTCGTGAATCCTCAGTTCAGCCGTCGTATTGTTGGCTTCAAAAAGGAGGAGAGCGACTTCTTATTAAATTTCTTGTATGACCACATCGCGAAGGGCCAGGACTTTCAAGCCCGTGTCAAGTGGGAGCCCGGTACGGTCGTTGTTTGGGATAACCGGGTGACTGCACACTCAGCGCTCCTGGACTGGGACGATGGTGCGCGCAGGCATTTGGCGAGGATCACACCACAAGCCGAGGCACCTTACGAGACGCCATTTGAAGAACGCAATAGCGGCGCAGTCGGCTTCGAATACTAGGTAGCGAACGATAACCTATGGATAATTCTATACTCTGTTGCCAAAGGCAGTCGGTTATGAGGCTCAACAGAGCATGTGAAGTGCCTTCGCGTTTGTCGTCCAGTGGTCAGGGTGTCAGTTTCTGAAGCAGAGAGCGACGAGTCAGAGATGACGCTAGTCCAATGACATAAACAAACTGCCGTGCACCTCGGCAGCAGGCTGCACGGATGAGTTCAAAGCCAAAGAGATGAGATTAGCAATCGAGTGTCACATACAGAAACTCCAGAGTCGTTGGAGCTGAGAGCTAGGTCAAGATAATGCCGCACTTAGCTTTGGAGAAATTCAAGCTAGTTTTGTTCACGGGGTCTGAAAATTATTTGATCAAATTGACTATCACATCTGCGAGTCTTTAGCCCAGAGAAGCCAGTAGAATACGCCGGAAAAAGGTTCCTATACGTTAGCCTGAACAACTCGCATGAGCAAACCATCCTGCATCAAAAGACCGACATCTGCACGCGGCCTCCCTTCGATCCTCCGTCCCAAGGCTTCGTCGGCCTCCACAACCTTCGGCTGGGCATCCAAATCAGCTGCAAGTGCGTCGAGGTTGTCCCCGAACCGTGAGCGCAGAGTCAATTCGCAAGCGACGCACAATCTCAAGTGGCAACCTGCAATGTCTGTTTCTTCTTCCCCACACAAATCTGGTTGTACAGTACTGCACCCAAAAATTGCAGGAGAAAAGCACAGGGAGCACCATCTGGACAGCTGGTACTGCATCCCTGCCCCTCCCGGCTCTGCACTGACGAGCTCTTCGGCTAGGACGTCATGATCAATCATGGCATCAGAAATTCGCTGGAACTCGTGACCAGGACATACCATGATCTGAAGTCGGTGATTTGTGCAGTCCGCGCACATCTTTGTCGCACCCTCGTTCTGTGCGTGTCCGCCTCCAACCTCTGCGAAACCTAGGCCGGAATGCCAGCGGATGACATGAACTTCCTTTTCGAAATGGCCGAACATGCCAAAGATGGGAATCTCGCAGAAATTGCAGTCCATCAAGTCTGACCTCGGGGCACCAAATTGGATGGGATGCGCGAATGAAGTAGTGATTTTCGTAAGCATACCTCTGTTACCTTCGCCATCCTCCAATTCGATCTCAGGCGTTGGCTCGCGGTCCATACTCACGGCATTGTGGCGATTCATGTTGTTAAGGTCCACTTCAGTGAAAAATACAGAACACGATGAGACCTTGTCTGGGGAAACTCTCTGCGGCGAGGGTTCATCGTTAGAGCTTTGCTTTCCATCCTTAGCTTTGGGTAGGTCGAAAAACCTGCATGGGTCGCCACTTTTCTTGCACCATCTACAAGGGGGTTTGGCTTCCTTGCTCTTGAGACTGCATCGTTTGTTCAGCTTGCGACAAGTGGTGCAGGCGACGGATGGACGGTTTGGGCCCCAGACAATTTCGTCGACTGCCAATCGATGGACTTTATAACCATGGGGAGGCAAGGCATTACAGTCGTGACCGTCGCTTGTGCAGTGATCGCACATCTGCTGCGAGGGAACATCCTCAAAAGAGCAAATCTCAACACCATCTTGGTCGCATTGTTTGCAGCGGCCCTTTTCCGTAGGCTCCTGAATGAGCTGACACTCACTGCCATCCTCGGCACATTCTTTGCAGGGGTATTCGCCGCCATGAATCAATGAGCAATCTTGTTCGACTTTGCGGCACTGTTTACAGCCTCGCGCGGCAGGGTGCCCGGAGAGGTCATCAGTCTTGCCAGCAGGATCTTCCAAAGGCGGTTGCCATCGATAATTAGGCGATCTGGCACGATAGTGTCCTCGGTACTCCTTAAGTTCAAGCTCTTGCGCAGAATCGATGTCGGACCAACCACTTGGCCAATTCTGTTGCTCGTCTGTCAGGTTCCGTACATTGCCAAAGGACTCAAAAGGTAGCTTGACAATACACTTCAGCGTGTAGTCTGGGTTTGCTTCGAATTTCGCTTTGCCCTTTTTCCTCGCACTGTTCTTTTTTCTCTCTTTCTTCGCTGCTCTTGCGCGGACGAGGCTTGCTGCCCTGTCTCTCGCTTCTTGATCGGGGTCAAAATTGCCTGACTTGTCCGTATCAACATGTGTGACAGCTTTATTGCGATCGATGTTCTGCCGCAATTCGTAGTAAGGCTGCAAAGCAGTGTCAGCTATTTGTACATGAGAAACAAGACTTGGAGTATTCACCATTTTATCAGGAGGAATCAGAAAGCCATCATCTGAAGGTTCTGGTGAGCTGCATACACTTTCAATGTCGGAACATGCAAGGCCAAAGTCGGTGTTGGCTGCTCGTTCCATGCTATCCGGCTTATCTTCCTGCTGGTCGAGGTTCAAGCTGGACATACGATTACCGATGTTGAAGTTTGGGATCTGAAATACCCTATCAGCATTGGCTCGTTCTCTGAGGTCTGTACCTTGCCCAGCATCTCCGAACAGAGACTGACGCGGCTTTTTCGCTCTGCTAAGTGATTCTGAGCCTTCGCTTTCGGTGTCTGAGCGCCGGGGAGACTTTTTGCCTTTCGTGGTTTTGGTGGAATACTTTCTGGCTTGGTGCTTAGCCCATGAGCGCTCCAAGGCTTCATCACTGCCATCATCATCGGAAAAGCCTAGAGAAAATTGTCGATGATTCGGTGACTCGTCGTCGGCAATGGTCTGCTGTCTTGCGTTCGGCTCAATCGTGTCTGCAGTGACGTTGATGTTGTTGTATCGGAACTGGCCAGATGGCCAGGCATCCAAGGGAGACGTGGCGCGTTCAAGTACGCGAGGTGGAGTCTCAATCTCTTCATCATCTGGAATATCAATACCATTTGGCAGATTGAAGTCGAATGTCACGTCCGGCCTCACGGGAAGGTTGTCGCCCGACATTCTCGCCGAATACGACGATGTTCTTTTATGATATGAGGCTGCTTATGGATGGAATCCTGGTTCAAAGGATAAAAGAAGGCTGTAGGGACGTTGGGGCGAGAGAGAACCTCGAGTATTTTTAGTAAGCCAAATCAGGACCGCATGTCATGCAAGTAATAGCGCATGCCGTTTGGTGGACGAGACAACGAGGGAGTGTGGGGCACACGATGTTCTGCCTAAGTTAAGTTCCTAGGTGAGAGACGTTTACATGCCATGCCACATGTAAACGCGTAGGAAGTACTGCTACTCTTGGATGCTGACCTAAGGATAGAAAAACAGTACCGACGCCAACAGAAGATCGACCTGTGACGAGTATTGAAGACTATGAGTGGGCAGGGATTAACAGAAGAGGTCGCCAACACCCGTCTTACGATAGACTAAGGACAGAACAGTGCGACATGTACACACTACTGTACCTATCCTGCCTGCATTATTTTGAGAACACATCGGTAGGAATTGTGGGTTCGTGCAGTGAGAATGACAGTCATCATGAGACGAGATTACGGTTAGGCATAAGCATTTTTGGAGTGATGAAAAGTGCAAGCAGAGCGCATCGTCAGTGGTGGACGTCATTGAGCTTAGTCATCACAGCACGGACCCTATCACAACATATGAGTTGTCTGGTATGTCTGTCTGGTACGCCTCTCCCTTAGCACCATCACGCCGTCATGAAGCTCTTCACAGCTTGCTCATGCCTACAACAGGCAACATGGCGCGATCGCTGAGGCTGTTCTTGATCCGTCATGGGGAAACAGTCGACAACGTCGCGCAACTCTAGTACGTTAACTTGTGACGACAGCCTTCAGCTCAAACTAACTGGTGACCAGTGCCGGTAGCAGAGATTCAGCACTTACAAACCACGGGCACATGCAGGCAACGCGCCTAGGGCTGCACTTCAAAGCCTTGGGTCTGGTTTTCACGCACCTTTTCTCATCACACCTTGAACGGGCCGTCAAGACCGCCGGCCTTATCAGAGAAGCTCAATTGTCGCCAGAAGATGACGTCAAGCCTTCAACAGAGGTGCCAGAGGTTGAACAGCTCCGTGTCTTGATGGAGCAAGACTTCGGAGACCTTGAAGGGAAGAAGTGGAAAGAAATGCAGGCCGACTTGCAGAGCAAGCCAGGCGCCATAGCCGTGGAAACCAAAGAAGAGCTCGCTCGACGAGCCGACAAGTTTCTTGATGAGCGTCTTTCGCCGTTGCTCGGCAACAAGACTGACGGCTCTGATCTCACAATTGCAATTGTTTCTCATGGCATCTTCCTGTCCACGCTTTGGAAGCGCTTGCTACGACGTCTCCCATCAAAAAGCATATCTATGTGCCCAGACCTGCGGGTGACCGAAAGATCGTCACTGGAGCACCTGGGAGGGTGGTCAAACACGGGGTATCTGGAGCTGTCAATGGTACAGAGCGCCGCAGACAAGTCGGCTCTTGCTACGGACGCAGCGACATCTCCTTCGTCAAAGACATACGTTTCGCCACCCCACACCGCCGGTCCAGGTAATACTAGCGGTACCGTCAAAATGCCTGCCAGTGCGATAGAGCCACGAACGCCCGCCGGTGGGGACTTGGCACGACATGTCTCCAGTGGTGCAAAGACTGGATACGTAATGCCAGAGGCCGCTCCAGCAATGCCGACGGCGTCACATTCATCTGAGCCTTGCATTGCTCACGGGTGGACAACCACAATACTGACGATCAACGGACAGGATCATCTGAAAGGCCTGAAACGTACTAGGGGTGGTGTGGGTAGCTCTCGCCACGATGCATCACAAAAAAGTATTGAGAGTTTCTTCAAACGTCGCAAACTCGATCGATGGTCACAAATGTGACTGGCCCTGAGGCGTTCCTAAAGCTGTGTCAGTAAGTCGCTTGCCCTGATCCCATCACTCTCCTTGTGCAATGATGAAAAACCAATATTCACAGACCTGTTCTGAACCCAAATGTGGACCCAACATTGATCCAACTGCTGTCTGAAAAATACTTGCTCATCTTACTTCTCCATTATTATTGTATTGAAGTCAGTATTGACATGTGATTAGATTTATCACCCTACGACAAAAGCCAGGGCGATATGTGCCTGAGACCACAAGTCTTTGCACCAGAGTGCTCTACACCACAAGATAACAGTCAACTATAACAATCAATAACATGTTACATTCTTCGCGTCACTCTACCTTCCAAACAGATTCTTGTATTTGAATGCCATCATCAGGGCCTACCTGACGCTTCATACGTTGCAAATGCTCATCATGTTGGTTCGTTGGGAGGCGTTCAACATGTAAATGCGGGACCTGTTGTGGCTAGGTTTTGCGCTCGCCTGTTGTTCACTCCGCAGAACGCCCATGCACGCAACAGTGAGTCTGCAATACCACATGCACCGGCCAACCCGACAGACAATGATCGAGAATGCCTCATTGCCAGTGCCATTCTGGCCTTGCGACGTCAGTACGCACCAGCCATGTAGCAATCCCGACGTGGTGTCATTCGCTCACAACAAACATGATTTCTCGAGGTGGCTGGGATCACCAACCTCAATCAGCCCCATCTGTACATCGATTTGCCAACGCACGGGCCGCGCTATATCTGGGCTTGTTCTGTTACTGAAATCTGCATTTCGTCTCGTATCTATTCCTGAGTACCTTACATTCTAGATCACTTTTCATTCTGTCCAGTAAACAAAGCGTGGCGCACAGCGTGGCCCGCGATCAGCCAATCAGAGTGCAGCTTCTTCGAGGTATTGAACAATCAGAATGGCACGTACAACGTCGGTCTGGACGCTCGCAGCTATTTCAACAAGCGTCCTCGGTCATATGCCTTCCAAATCGGACTACACAGACAGTAAGTCATTGCGCTTCCTGACCAGACCTTTCGACTAACTTCTATCAGCATCTGTGCCCAAGGTTCCGCATCCATACTGGTGGCAAGGGCCGTATTCATCTTCACTTGTTGAAACGCAGTACATTGCCCCGACCGCTGTTCCATTGCCAACATTATCCCCTTCCGATCAGGAGCCATGCGAGACAACATCAAGCCCGACGGTTCCTCCCCGGCCTTCTTCCGAGCTTAGCAAGGTCTTGACAGAGACTGCGACCTTCTACCAATCAGCACCGGTTCCTAGTGACTACGGGTACAGAAGTGGCTCTTCTGAGCCATTTCCTGTGGCATATGCGGTCACAGAACCGTCTTCACTCGCGGCGTACGCGACTTCCTTAGTTGAGTCGATTGCTTCAACATGGCTGCCACCGTCTTACACCGAAGTCATTACTTATCTTCCCAGTAGCGCAGGCCAGTCGACTTGGTTAGGACCTTCATACACCGAAGCAGTTCCTCTGCCCCTGAGTTCAACAACGCAAGGTGTCGCTTCATCTGCTTTAGCACCATCGGAACCGTATTCTACATCACTTGACAGCGGTACTATCTCTATACCGTCATTGTCTCTGGTCACAACAATAGCAACGCCTGTGGGCCCCAGCACTGTCGTTTATCCTACGGACTCGCCGATTGCATCTGGATTCAGTAGTATTGCAAGCTCAGGACAGCTGTCCTCCACGATCCTCGTTATTCCAGTGCCTCCACCTCAGACTTCCAAATCTGTGAGCTCACAGACAGATGGATTCGTCACCGTAACATCAGGAACTTCTTCTTCCACTTTCTCTAGCTCGGCATCCGAAATTTCTCAACCTCTGCCGACGTCCTCATCGCAAAGCTCATTTCCAACGTATGTGTCGCCTTCTATCACAAGGACATCATCTGTACCGTCGTCGAGCGCCAACGTCGGGTCTATGTCTTCGTTAGCCAGTACAATTGTCTCATCATCTAGCGCTTTGGCATATTCAAGCTACACTGGAAGTATATCGACCGACCTACCTTCCTCTGTAGAATCACCCCAGAGCGTATCTCGTCCACTATCGTCGGACGCGGCCATTTCCTCTCCAACGGACTCACCAACTCCCAGTATTACAAGCCCCTCATCGGAGCTGACGTCGATCGCCTCTAGACCCACAGCTATCGGGTCTTCCGTTCACTACACGCTGTCTATATTAGTACCTTCGAGCTCATCGGCACCTACAGAGACGATAACCGGCCCGCCACCCGCACCGCCTGTGCAGACTGCCGCCGCTAACTCGTTCAGTGTAGTTCTTCAAGAACGGGCGTGGTGGATTTCGTTCTTACTGCCTACATTAATGCTCCTTCTGTAAAATCTTTACGTTCATCTTACGCCAAATTATTGTCCATGAATTTTATTTCAAGGATGTTATCGTATAGTTCTAATAATTGTTTTATGTAGATCAATTAGATCCATAGACCAGGAATCGGTATACCAAATGCCAGAAAGCTGGTGTAGACTACTGCAGGTACAAATATGACATCGAACTCTTCAACAGCATATCACAACTCTATAGCGACTTTTTCAATGTTGGCGAAGGAACTCATCCAGATGGCATGAGCTGGCATGGCGTGACAGAACTGCATCACGCACCGGCAGGAGACGGTGGCACCATCACCAAGCCGGGCTAAGTAACA
This sequence comes from Stagonosporopsis cucurbitacearum, assembly GCA_016920805.1. Taxonomy (NCBI): domain Eukaryota; kingdom Fungi; phylum Ascomycota; class Dothideomycetes; order Pleosporales; family Didymellaceae; genus Stagonosporopsis; species Stagonosporopsis cucurbitacearum. Next base: position 1,802,623 of record JAFEKD010000017.1, on the reverse strand, counting down.
AGGTCATTCATACCGATGAACGTCCGCGAAGCGGTCGCATTACTGCCCTTGGTCAACGGACCGTGCTGCTCCGGACTGAATCCCTAGTCTCTGCAGGTGTCAGTCTAGCGGCTGCGCATCTGCAAATCTTGCTCTTCGAGATCTGGGGTTGTAGTGCGGAGAGACCGTTGGCGAGGCTGGAGTGCGGGCAGTAGCGTACCTTAGCGCAGCCACCATTTCTTCCGTCAATCACAAATCACACTCTGTGTTACTTACAACCACCCCTCTCAACGACTTCCCCACGGCGATATAGTGTCGATCTGACAAGTGCCCACACAGGCTTGTTGCAGATGTCACTGCTCTAATGATTTATGAAAATGTCGCTCGGCAATAGCACTGGCATATGTTCAACTGCTGTACCTGCCGCGGTATGCTTCTCGCTCGGTGCAACGTTTACCGCTGCAATGCACGTCGCTTTTCGCTTGTACCAGCACATGCTTCCATACCCTGCAAACCATAACCCCGGTATCACAAAGGCAAAATGAGATGCATGCTATGCGGGGAAATAACCGTACGTCTATCTTGGTCAACTGTCCGGATAAATTACATCGTCACGACATAGAAATCACAGTATAAAAGCTACAAGAGTACTTCATATGTACACGAGTAGTCTTGTACCAGGGCGCATCATCCAAACCCACAGTCTTCAAGATGAAGTTTCTTTCCCTAGAAGCAGCCCTGCTCCTTGGGTCATTATTACCTGCCTCTGCCACTACTCTTGACTTGGTCCGTAGACAGGCTGCAGCCAACGCTACTTACAAGGATCCCAATGCTTCCATCGACGACCGAGTTGCAGACCTGCTCTCTCGTATGACCATAGAAGAGAAGACATCTCAGCTTATCCAAGGTGATTTTGTGAACTGGATCAACACAACGACTAATGCCTTCAATGCTACTGGCATTGCTTGGAATTTTGAGAAGCGCGGTGGTCAATTCTACGTTGGGCATCCAGTCGAGCAGCAATGGATCGCTAGCGGAGTCAAGAGGGCGCAGGATTACATCCTGCATAACACGACACTAGGTATTCCAGCTTTGGTTCAGACCGAAGGTATTCACGGGCTACTTATCGGCAACGCAACCGTCTTCAACAGCCCGATTGCTCACGCATGCTCGTGGGATCCTGAGGCTATTCACGATATGGCAGTTATCATCGGCAAAGAGTGAGTGATAATATCTTCAAAAACATCTTTGAATGTCAGCTGAATTTTAGAAGGTCTCAGGCGCTTGGAATTAACCAGATCTTTGCGCCAGTCGTCGACTTGGCTCGTGAGCTTCGTTTTGGCAGAGTCGAAGAGACGTATGGAGAAGATCACTACCTCAGCGGAGAGTTCGGATATAACTATGTCAAAGGAATCCAGAGTCAGGGTGTTGCCGCCACTGTGAAGCACTTTGCCGGGTTTTCAGCGCCAGAACAGGGCATCAACACTGGACCGGTGCATGGTGGCGAACGTGAGCTGCGAACTACATGGCTTCCTGCGTTTCATCGGACTATCATTGATGGTGGCGCTTTCAGTATTATGGGCGCTTACCACTCGTACGACGGTATTCCATCCATCGCAGACCACCTACTTCAGGAGACCATCCTTCGTGAAGAATGGGGCTACGAATACTTCATCACCTCAGATGCTGGTGCTACTGACCGTCTATGCTGCACATTTAAGCTGTGCCAGTGCAAGACAGAAGACAAGCCAATCGACAAGGAGGCGGTGACTTTGTACACTCTTCCCAATGGCAACGATGTTGAGATGGGTGGTGGCTCGTACAATTTTGAGGTCATCCCGCAGCTCATCGAAGACGGAAAGCTCGACATCGAGGTAGTCAATAGAGCAGTCTCTCGTCAACTCAGGGCCAAGTTTGCTATGGGTCTCTTCGAACATCCTTACAATGCGCTCCCGGCAGCTGAGACCAAGAACGTTATCCACACCCCCGAGAGCGTCGCTTTCTCCCGTAAGCTAGACGCCGAGTCTATTGTCCTCCTGGAGAACAAGAACCAGACACTTCCTCTTTCCAAGTCTGCCAACATCGCTGTTATTGGACCTATGGCCAACTTCACCAACTATGGCGACTACGTTGTCAAGGAGGCGGCACTGAACCCTGCAAATGTCAATCCTCTCCAAGGTATCCAGGAAGCAACCAATGGCACTGTAACCTTTGCACAAGGCTGTGAGCGTTGGTCTTCAGATGAGTCCGGCTTCTCCGAAGCGATTGCTGCCGCCGAAGCCGCAGACGTTGCTGTCGTGCTTGTGGGAACCTGGTCGCGTGACCAGTTTGAGCTGTGGCGAGGACTCAACGCTACAACTGGAGAGCATGTCGATGTCGCTTCGCTTAATCTGGTCGGTGCTATGGGCCCTCTTGTCCAAGCCATCATTTCCACTGGCAAGCCCACTATTGTTGTATACAGCTCCGGCAAGCCCATCACCGAACCCTGGATCAGCGAAAACGCCGCAGCTCTCGTTCAGCAATTCTACCCTGGTGAACAGGGCGGCCACGCGCTCGCTGACGTGCTCTTCGGAGATGTCAACCCCTCTGGCAAGCTCTCTGTCTCCTTCCCTTACGACGTCGGCACATTGCCCATCTACTACGA